>JBBYHM010356856.1:0-22002 GCA_038381775.1 Adansonia rubrostipa | reverse complement strand
ACCGTAAACTCATTGTTCTCATTGGGATAAATGACATTGATGCTTTGGTTTTATAAGAAAAGCTTCTTTTTCCATCATTTTGTAGTGCTAAAGTCCATTTGTTCATCAGGACAAACACGAGTTCACATAATAATCTCCTTTCTATTCATGATTAGGCACCATAAACTCGTTCAACTCATTAGGATAAATGACACTAATGCTTTAGTTTCATAAGAAAACATTCTCTTTCCTATTTTTTTAGAATTAAAGTTCATTTTTCAATTAGAAAAAACATGGATTCACATAGTAATCTCCTTTCTTTTCATGATTGGGCACCATAAACTCATTCCCTTTACTGGGATAAATGACATTGATGCTTTGGTTTCATAAGAAAAGCTTCACTTTCCTTTATTTTTTAGTGTTAAAGTTCATTCATCAATCAAGATAAACATGGATCCACACGGTAATCTCCTTTCTTTTCATGATGGGGCATCGTAAATTCAATCTCCTCAATTAGAAATGCCATTGATGCTTTGGTTTCCAAAGAAAAGCTTCTCTTTCCATCATTGTTTAGAGTTAAAGTTCATTTGTCAATTGGGACAAACATGGATTGACACAATAATCTCTTTTTTTTTCATGATTGGGCACCATAAATTCATTCCCTGCATTGGGATAAATGACATTGATGCTTTAGTTTCTTTTAAAAAGTTTTTCTTCCTATTATTTTTTAGAATCAAAGTTTGTCAGTTGATTAGGACAAAGACAGAATCACATAATAATCTCCTTTCTTTTATTGATTAGGCACCATAAACACGTTCTACTCATTAGGGTAAATGACAATAATGCTTTGGTTTCATAAGAAAGGCTTATCTTTCCATCTTTTTTTAAAGTTAAATTTATTTGTTAATTAGGACAAACACGGATAAATCTCCTTTCCTTTCATGATTGGGCACCATAAACTCAATCTTCCTATTGGGACAAATGACATTGATGCTTTGTTTTCATAAGAAAATCTTCTCTTCCATCATTTTTTAGAGTTAAAGTTCATTTGTCAATTGGGATAAACACGGATTGACATAAAAATCTTTTTTCTTTTAATGATTGAGCACCAAAAGTTCATTCTCTGCACTGGGATAAATGACATTGATGCTTTAGTTTCTTTTAAAAAGCTTTTCTTACCATCAATTTATAGAATGAAAGTTTGTCAGTCCATAAGGACAAAGATGGAATCACATAAGAATGTCTTTTCTTTTCATGATTAGGCACCATAAACTCATTCTGCTCATTAGGGTAAATGACATTGATGCTTTGGTTTCATAAGGAAACCTTCTCTTTCCACCATTTTTTAGAATTAAAGTTCATTTGCCAATTAGGACAATCACGGATTCTCGTAGTAATCTCTTTTCTTTCCATGATTGTGCACTATAAACTCGTAGTCCTCCTTGGGATAAATGATATTGATGCTTTGGTTTCATCATAAAAGCTTCTCTTTTAATCTGTTTTTAGTTTTAAAGTTTATTTCTCAATCGGCACAAACACAGATTCACGTAATAATCTCTTTTCTATTCATGATTTGGGCACCATAAACACATTCTACTTATTGGGATAAATGACATTGATGCTATGATTTCATAAGAAAAGATTCTTTCTTCCTCTATCTTTAAGAATTAAAGTTCATTTCTCATTTAGGACAAACATGGATTCACGTAGTAATCTCCTTTCTTTTCATGATTGGGCACCATAAACTCATTCTCCTCATTGGGATAAATGACATTAATGCTTTCATTTCCTAAGAAAAGCTTCTCTTTCCATCATTTTTTAGTGTTAAAGTTCACTTGTCAATCAGCAAACATGGATTTAGATAGTAATCTTATTTCGTTTCATGATTAGGTACCGTAAACACAATATCCTTATTGGGATAAATGACATTGATGCTTGAGTTTCAAAAGAAACGCTTCTCTTTCAACCATTTTTTAGTGTTAAAGTTCATTTGTTGATCAGGACAAACACGGGTTTACATAATAATCTCTTTTCTTTTCATCATTGGACACTATAAACTCATTCTACTCATTGGGATAAATGACATTGATGCTTCAGTTTCATAAGGAAACCTTCAGTTTCCACCATTTTTTAGAATTAAAGTTCATTTGTCAATTGGGATAAACATGGATTCACATAGTAATCTCCTTTCCTTTCTTGATTCGGCACCATAAACTAATTTTACACATTAGGATAAATGACATGGATGCTTTGGTTTCCAAAGAAAAGCTTCTTTTTCCATCATTTTTTAAAGTTAAAGTCCATTTGTCAATTGGGACAAACACGGATTCACATAATAATCTCTTTTTTTTTTCATGGTTGGGCACTATAAATTCATTCCCCGCATTAAGATAAATGACATTGATGCTTTAGTTTCTTTTAAAAAGCTTTTCTTCCTATCATTTTTTGGAATCAAAGTTTGTTAGTTAATTAGGACAAAAGACAGAAGCACATAATAATCTCGTTTCTTTTCTGGATTGGGAACCATAAACACGTTCTACTCATTAAGATAAATGACAATAATGCTTTGGTTTCATAAGAAAAGCTTCTCTTTCCATCATTTTTTAGAGTAAAAATTTATTTGCCAATTGGGACAAACATGGATTCACATTGTAATCTCCTTTCCCTTCATGATTGGGCACTTTAAACTCATTATTCTCATTGGGATAAATGACATTGATGCTTTGGTTTTATAAGAAAAGCTTCTCTTTCCATCATTTTTTAGTGTTAAAGTTGATTTATCAATCAGGGCAAACACGAATTCATATAATAATCTCCTTTCTATTCACGATTAGGCACCATAAACTCGTTCAACTCATTAGGATAAATGACACTGATGCTTTAGTTTCATAAGAAAACATTCTCTTTCCTATATTTTTTTAGAGTTAAAGTTCATTTATCAATTAGGACAAACACGGATTCACATAGTAATCTCCTTTCTTTTCATGATTGGGCACCATAAACTCATTCCCCTCACTAGGATAAATGACATTGATGCTTTGGTTTTATAAGAAAAGCTTCTCTTTCCATCATTTTTTAGTGTTAAAGTTCATTTATCAATCAGGACAAATATGGATTCATATAGTAATCTCCTTTCTTTTCATGATGGGGCATCGTAAACTCAATTTCTTTATTGGGATAAATGACATTGATGCTTTGGTTTCCATAGAAAAGCTTCTTTTTCCATCATTTTTTAGAGTTAAAGTTTATTTGTCAATTGGGACAAACATGGATTCACATAATAATCTCCTTTTTTTCATGATTGGGCACCATAAATTTATTCCCTGCATTGGGATAAATGACATCGATGCTTTAGTTTCATTTAAAAAGCTTTTCTTCCCATCATTTTTTAGAATCAAAGTTTGTTAGTTAATTAGGACAAAGACAGAATCACATAATAATCTCCTTCTTTTCTTTATTGGGCACCATAAACACATTCTACTAATTAGGGTAAATGATAATGATGCTTTGGTTTCATAAGAAAAGCTTATCTTTCCATCATTTTTTTAAGTTAAATTTATTTGTCAATTGGGACAAACACGGATAAATCTCTTTTTCTTTCATGATTGGGCACCATAAACTCATTCTCCCTATTGGGACAAATGACATTGATGCTTTGTTTTCTTAAGAAAGTCTTCTCTTTCCATCTTTTTTTTAGGGTTAAAATTCATTTGTCAATTAAGACAAACATGGATTGACATAATAATCTTTTTTTTTTAATGATTCAGCACCAAAAGTTCATTCCCCACACTGGGATAAATGACATTGATGCTTTAGTTTCTTTTAAAAAGCTTTTCTTCCCATCAATTTATAGAATGAAAGTTTGTCAGTCCATTAGGACAAAGATGGAATCACATAAGAATGTCCTTTCTTTTCGTGATTGGGCACCATAAACTCATTCTACTCATTGGGGTAAATGATATTGACGCTTTGGTTTCATAAGGAAACCTTTTCTTTACACCATTTTTTAGAATTAAAGTTCATTTTCCAATTAGGAACAACATGGATTCTCGTAGTAATCTCTTTTCTTTCCATGATTGTGCACTATAAACTTGTTGTCCTCTTTGGGATCAATGACATTGATGCTTTGGTTTCATCATAAAAGCTTCTTTTTTCGTCCTTTTTTAGTGTTAAAGTTCATTTGTCAATCAGCACAAACACGGATTCACATAATAATCTCCTTTCTATTCATGATTTAGGCACCATAAACACATTCTACTCATTGGGATAAATGACATTGATGCTTTGGTTTCATAAGAAAACATTCTTTTTCCTCTATTTTTTTGAATTAAAGTTCGTTTCTCATTTAGGACAAACATGGATTCACGTAGTAATCTCCTTTCTTTTCATGATTGGGCATTGCAAACTCATTTTCCTTATTGGGATAAATGACATTAATGCTTTCATTTCCTAAGAAAAGCTTCTTTTTCCATCATTTTTTAGTGTTAAAGTTCATTTATCTATCGGGCAAACATGGATTCAGATAGTAATCTCTTTTCTTTTCATGATTGTGTACCATAACACAATCTCCTTGTTGGGATAAATGACATTGATGCTTGAGTTTCATAAGAAATGCTTCTCTTTCCACCATTTTTTACTATTAAAGTTCATTTATTAATCGGGACAAACATGGATTCATATAATAATCTCCTTTCTTTTCATGATTGGGCACTATAAACTGATTCTACTCGTTGGGATAAATGACATTGATGCTTTGGTTTCATAAGGAAACCTTCACTTGCCACTATTTTTTAGAATTAACATTTGTTTATCAGTTGGGACAAACACGGATTCACATAGTAATCTCCTTTACTTTCATGATTGGGCACCACAAACTAATTTTACAGATTAGGATAAATGACATGGATGCTTTGGTTTACAATGAAAAGCTTCTCTTTCCATCATTTTTTAGAGTTAAAGTTCATTTGTCAATTGGGACAAACACTGATTCACATAATAATCTCTTTTTTTTATGGTTGGGCACCATAAATTCATTCCCCATATTAGGATAAATGACATTGATGCTTTAGTTTCTTTTAAAAAGCTTTTCTTCCTATCATTTTTTAGAATCAATGTTTGTTAGTTAATTAGGACAAAGACAGAATCATATAATAATCTCATTTCTTTTCTGGTTTGGGAACCATAAACATGTTCTACTCATTAGGATAAATGACAATGATGCTTTGGTTTCAAAAGAAAAGCTTCTGTTTCCATCATTTTTTAAGTTAAAATTTATTTGTCAATTAGGACAAACACGGATTCACATTGTAATCTCCTTTCCTTTCATGATTGGGGACCGTAAACTCATTGTTCTCATTGGGATAAATGACATTGATGCGTTGGTTTTATAAGAAAAGCTTCTCTTTCCATCATTTTTTAGTGTTAAAGTTCATTTGTTAATCAGGACAAACACGAATTCACATAATAATCTCCTTTCTATTCATGATTAGGCACCATAAACTCATTCAACTCATTGGGATAAATGACACTGATGCTTCAGTTTCATAAGAACACATTCTCTTTCCTATATTTTTTAGAATTAAAATTCATTTCTCAATTAGGACAAACACGGCTTCACATAGTAATCTCCTTTCTTTTCCTCGTTGGGCACCTTAAACTGATTCTTCTCACATAATAATCTCTTTTCTTTTCTTATCATGATTGGGCACCATAAATTCATTCCCTGCATTGGGATAAATGGCATTGATGCTTTACTTTCATTTAAAAAGCTTTTCTTGCCATCATATTTTAGAGTCAAAGTTCGTCTGCCAATTAGGACAATGCTCATTCTACTCATTAGTATAAATGACATTGGTGCTTTTAACTCATAAGAAAACCTTCTCTTTCCACCATTTTTTAGAATTATAGTTCGTTTATCAATTGGGATGAACATGGATTCACATAGTATTCTCCTTTCTTTTCATGATTAGGCACCGTAAGCACAATCTTCTTATTAGGATAAATGACATTGATTCTTTGGTTTCATAAGAAAAGCTTTCCTTTCCATCATTTTTTTAGTGTTAAAATGCATTTGTCAATTGGGCCAAACACGGATTCACATAATAGTCTCCTTTCATTTCATGATTAGGCACCATAAACTCGTTCTACTCATTGAGATAAATGACACTGATGCTTTGGTTTCATAAGAAAAGCTTCTCTTTCCATAATTTTTTAGTGTTAACTTCATTTGTTAATCGAGACAAACATAGATTCACCTACTAATGTCCTTTCTATTCACGATTGGGCACCATAAACATGTTCTATTATTGCGATAAATGACATTGATGCTCTAGTTTCATAAGAAAAGATTATCTGTCCTCCATTTTTTAGAATTAAAGTTCGTTTCTTAATTAGGACAAGCATAGATTCACATTATAATCTCCTTTCTTTTCATGATGGGCCACTGTAAACTCAATCTTCTTATTGAGATAAACAACATTGATGCTTTGGTTTCATAAGAAATGCTTCTCTTTCCATTATTTTTTAGTGTTAAAGTTCATTTGATAATTGGGACAAACACGGATTCACATAATAATCTCATTTGTTTTTTTCGTTGGGCACCATAAATTCATTCCCCACATTGGGATAAATGACATTGATGCTTTAGTTTCATTTGAAAAGCTTTTCTTCCCATAATTTTTTAGAATCAGAGTTTGTCAGTCAATGAGGACGAAGATCGATTGATAGTAATGTTTCTTTTTTATGATTGGGCACCATAAACTCGTTCTACTCATTAGGATAAATGACATTAATGCTTTGGTTTCATAAGAAAACCTTCTTTTTCCATTATTTTTTAGAATTATGCTTCGTTTGTCAATTGGGATAAATACAAATTCCTATAGTAATCTCCTTTCCTTTCATGATTGGGCACCATAAACTTATTCTCCTTATTGGAACAGATGATATTAATGCTTTTTTCCATAAGAAAAGCTTCTCTATCCTTCATGTTTTAGAGTTAAAGTTCATTTCTGAATTAGGACAAACATGGATTCATATAATAATCTTATTTCTTTTCATGATTGGGAACCAAAAGTTTATTCCCTGCACTAAGATAAATGACATTGATGCTTTATTTTCTTTTAAAAGGCTTTTCTTCCCACCAATTTTTAGAATCAAAGTTTATCAGTCAATTAGGACAAAGATGGAATCACATAATAATGTCCTTTCCTTTCATGCTTGAGCACCATAAACTCATTCTACTCATTGGGATACATTGACACTTTGGTTTCATAAGGAAACCTTCTTTTTCCACCACTTTTTAGAATTAAAGTTCATTTTTCAATTAGGACAAACACGGATTCTTATAGTAATCTCCTTTCTTTCCATGGTTGTGCACCATAAACTCATTGCCCTTATTAGGATAAATGACATCGATGCTTTTGTTTTATAAGAAAAGTTTCTCTTTCTATCATTTTTAGGGTTAAAATTCATTTACCAATCGCAACAAACACGGATTCACATAATAGCCTCCTTTTTATTCATAATTGGGAACCATAAACTCATTCTACTCATTGGGATAAATGACATTGATGCTTTGGTTTCAAAAGAAAAGCTTCTCTTTCCTTCATTTTTTAAAATTAATGTTCATTTCTCAATTAGGGGAAACATGAATTCACATAGTAATCTCCTTTCTTTTCATTCTCCTCCTTAGGATAAATGGCATTGATGCCTTGGTTTCATAAGAAAAGCTTCTCTTTCCATCATTTTTTAGCGTTAAAGTTCATTTGTCAATCAAGACAAGTATGGATTCACATAGTAATCTCCTTTCTTTTCATGATTGGGCACCTTAAAGACAATCTCCTAATTGGGATAAATGACATTGATGCTTTGGTTTCCTAAGAAAAAGCTTTTCTTTCAGTCATCTTTTAGTGTTAAAATTTATTTGCCAATCAGGACAAACATGAATTCACATAATAATTTCCTTTCGTTTCATGATTAGGCACCATAAACTTGTTCTACTCATTGAGATAAATGACATTGATGCTTTAGTTTCATAAGAAAAGCTTTTCTTTCCACCATTTTTTTAGAGTTATAGTTCATTTGTCAATTGGGACGAACATGGATTCACATAGTAATCCCCTTTCTTTTCATGATTGGGCACCATAAACTCATTCCCTGCATTGGGATAAATGACTTTGATGCTTTAGTTTCATTTAAAATGCTTTTCTTCCAATCATTTTTTAGAATCAAAGTTTGTCAATCAATTAGGACAAAGACGGAATCACATAATAATCTCTTTTTTTTCATAATTAGGCACCATGAACTTGTTCTACTCATTAGGATAAAGGACATTGATGCTTTGGTTTCATAAGAAAAGCTTTTCTTTCCACCATTTTTTTAGAGTTATAGTTCATTTGTCAATTAGGATGAACATCGATTCACATAGTAATCCCCTTTCTTTTCATGATTGGGCACCATAAACACAATCTCCTTATTGGGATAAATGACATTGATGCTTTGGTTTCATAAGAAACGCTCCTTTTCCCATCATTTTTTAGTCTTAAAGTTCATTGGTTAAATGGGACAAACATGGATTCAGATTATAATCTCTTTTCTTTTCCTTATTGGGCATCATAAACTTATTACCTACATTAGGATAGATGACGTTGATGCTTTAGTTTCATCTAAAAAGCTTTTCTTCCCATAATTTCTTAGAATCAAAGTTCGTCAGTCAATTAGGACATAGATGGAATCACATAATAATCGCATTTTTTTCATGATTGGGCACCATAAACTCATTTTACTCATTGGGATAAATGACATTGATGCTTTGGATTCATAACAAAACCTTTTTTTTCCACCATTTTTTAGAATTAAAGTTCATTTCTCAATTGGACAAACATGGATTCACATTGTAATCTCTTTTCCTTTCATGCTTGGGCACCATAAACCTATTCTCCACATTGGGATAAATGACATTGATGCTTTGGTTTCCTACGAAAAGCTTCTCTTTCCATCATCTTTTCGAGTTAAAATTCATTTGTCAATTGGAACAAACACGGATTCACATAATATCCTTTCTTTTCATGATTGGGCACCATAAACTCATTCTACTCATTGGGATAAATGACATTGATGCTTTGGTTTCATAAGGAAACTTTCATTTTCCACCATCTTTTAGAATTAAAGTTCGTTTGTCAATTGGGACAAACATGGATTCAAATAGTAATCTCTTTTTCTTTAATGATTGGGCATCATAAACTCATTCTTCATATTGGGATAAATAACATTGATTCTTTGGTTTCCTAAGAAAAGCTTTCCTTTCCATCATTTTTTAGAGTTAAAGTTCATTTGTCAATTGGGACAAACACGGATTCACATAATCTCTTTTTTTTTTCATGATTGGGCACATAAATTCATTCCTAGCATTGGGATAAATGACATTGATGCTTTAGTTTATTTTAAAAATCTTTTCTCCCCATCATTTTTTAGAATCAAAGTTCGTCAGTCAATTAGGACAGAGATGGAATCACATAATAATCTCCTTTCTTTTCATGATTGGGTGCCATAAACACGTTCTAATTATTATGATAAATGACAATGATGCTTTGGTTTCATAAGAAAAGCTTCTTTTTCCAACATTTTTTAGAGTTAAAGGTTATTTGTCAGTTGGGATAACACGGATTCACATAATATCTCTTTTCTCTTCATGATTAGGCATCATAAACTCACCCCCTGAGTTGGGATAAATGACCTTCATGCTTTAGTTTCATTTAAAAAGCTTTTATTCCCATCATTTTTAGAATCAAAGTTCATCTATCAATTTGGACAATGACAGAATCACATAATAATCTCTTTTCTTCTCATGATTAGGCACATAAATGCATTCTACTCATAGGGATAAATGACATTGATGCTTTAGTTTCATAAGAAAACCTTTTCTTTCCACTATTTTTTAGAATTAAAGTTCGTTTGTTAATTAGGGCAAACACGAATTCACGTAGTAATCTCCTTTCCTTCAATGACTGGGCATCACAAACTTATTCTTCTCATTGGGATAAATGACATTGATGCTTTGGCATCGTAAGAAAAGCTTATTTTTCAATCATTTTTTAGAGTTAAGGTTTTTTTGTCGAAGGGGACAAACATAGATTCACATAGTAACCTTATTTCTTCTCATGATTGGGCACCATAAACTCATTCCCTGCGTTGGGATAAGTGACATAGACGCTTTAGTTTCATTTAAAAAGCTTTTCTTCCCATAATTTTTTAGAATCAAAGTTCGTCAGTCAATTAGGACAAAGACGAAATCACATAATAATCTCCCTTCTTTTCATGATTGGGTAGCATAAACTTGTTCTGCTTATTCAGATAAATGACAATGATGCTTTCACTCCATAAGTAAAGCTTCTCTTTCCTCTATTTTTTAGAATTAAAGTTCGTTTCTCAACTGGGACAAACACAGATTCACAAAGTAATCTTTTTTCTTTTCATGATTCAGAACCATAAACTCATTCTCGTCATTGGGATAAATGACATTGATGCTTTAGTTTCATAATAAAAGCTTCTATTTCCATTTTTTTTAGTGCTAAAGTTCATTTGTCAACCAGGACAAATACAGATTCAGATAATAATCTCCTTTCCTTTCATGATTGGGCACCATAAACTCATTTTCCTTATTGGGATAAATGACATTGATCCTTTGGTTTCGTAAGAAAAGCTTCTCTTTCCTCTATTTTTTAGAATCAAAGTTCATTTCTCAATTGGCACAAACATGGATTCACATAGTAGTCTCCATTCTTTTCATGATTAGGCACCATAAATGCATTATCCTCATTGGGATAAATGACATTGATGCTTTGGTTTCCTAAGAAAAGCTTCTCTTTTAATCATTTTTTAGAGTTAAAGTTCATTTGTCAATTGGGACAAGCACAGATTCCCATATTAATCTCCCTTTTTCTTTTCATGATTGGCATAAATTCATTCCCTGCATTGGGATAAATGACATTGACACTTTAGTTTCTTTTAAAAAGCTTTTCTTCCCATTATTTTTTAGAATCAAAGTTCATCAGTCAATTAGGACAAAGATGGACTCACATAATAATCTCATTTCTTTTCATGATTAGGTACTATAAACTTGCTCTACGCATTTGGACAAATGACATTGATGCTTTGGTTTCAGAAGAAAAAAGGTGCTCTTTCCAAAATTTCATAGAGTTAAAGTTCATTTCTTAATTAGGACAAACGCAGAGTCAAATAGTAATCTCCTTTCTTTTCATGATTGGGCACCATAAACTCATTCTTCTCATTGGGGTAAATGACATTGATGCTTTGGTTTTGTAAAAAATGCTTCTCTTTGCATCATTTTTTGGTGTTAAAGTTCATTTGTCAATTGGGACAAACACATAATCACATAATAATCTCCTTTCTTTTTAAGATTGGGCACCATAAACTCATTTACTCATCAGGACAAGTGACATTGATGCTTTGGTTTCACAAGGAAACCTTCAGTTTCCATCATTTTTTAGAATTAAAGTTCGTTTGTCAATTGGGACAAACGCAGATTTACATAGTTATCTCCTTTCTTTTCATGATTGGCCACCCTAAACTTATTCCCCACATTGGGATAAATGACATTGATGCTTTGGTTTCCTAGGAAAAGCTTCTCTTTCCATCATTTTTTATCATTATAGTTCATTTGTCAATTGGGATAAACATGGATTCATGTAATAATCTCTTTTTCTTTCATGATTGGGCACTACAAACACATTCCCCACATTGGGATAAATGGCATTGATGCTTTAGTTTCATTTAAAAAGCTTTTCTTCCCTGGTTTTTAGATTCAAAGCTCATCAGTCAATTAGGACAAAGATGGATTCACATAATAATCACTTTTCTTTTCATGATCGGGCACCATAAACTTGTTTTACTCATTGGGATAAATGACATTGATGCTTTCGTTTCATAAGAAAAGCTTCTCTTTCCATCATTTTTTATAGTTAAAGTTTATTTTTCAATTGAGACAAATATGGATTCACATAATAATCACTTTTTTTTTTCATGATTGCGCACCATAAACTCATTCCCTGCATTGGGATAAATGACCATGATGCTTTTTTTTCACATAAAAAGCTTTTCTTCCCATTAGTTTTTAGAATCAAAGTTCGTCAATCAATTAGGACAACGACGAAATTAAATAATAATCTCTATTTTCATGATTGGTCACCATAAACTTGTTTTACTCATTGGGATAAATGACATGATGCTTTGGTTTCATAAGAAAAGCTTCTCTTCCCATTATTCCTAAGAATCAAAGTTCGTCAGTCAATTAAAACAAAACAGAATCACATAATAATCTCATTTCTTTACATGATTGGGCACCATAAACTCATTCCCTGCATTGGTATAAATGCCATCGATGCTTTAGTTTCATTTAAAAAGCTCTTCCCATCATTTTTTAGAGTCAAAGTTTGTCAATCAATTACGTCAAAGATGGAATCACATAATAATCTTCTTTCTTTTCATGATTGTGCACCATAAACTCATTCTACTCATTGATGCTTTGCTTTTAAAAGAAAAGTTATTCTTTCCATCATTTTTTTTCCACCATTTTTTACAATTAAAGTTCGTTTCTTAATTAGGGCAAACACGGATTCACATGGTAACCTCTTTTCTTTTAATGATTGGGCATCTTAAACTCATTCTCTTTATTGGGATAAATGACATTGAGGCTTTGGTTTCATGAAGAAAAGCTTCTCTTTCCATTATTTTTTAGAGTTAAAGCTTATTTGTCAATTGGGACAAACACAGATTCACATAATAATCTCCTTTCTTTACATGATTGGACACCATAAACCCATTCCCTCATTGGGATAAATGCTTTAGTTTTATTTAAAAAGCTTTTCTTTGCATCATTTTTTAGAATCAAAGTTTGTCAGTCAATTAGGACAAAGATGGAATCACATAATAATCTCTTTTCTTTTCATAATTGGGCACCATAAACTCAGTCTAACCATTGGGGTAAATGATAATGATGCTTTGGTTTCATAAGAAAAGCTTCTTTTTCCACCATTTTTTAGAATTAAAATTCATTTCTTAATTGGGACAAACACAGATTCACATAGTAATCTCTTTTTTTTTCAAGATTGGGCATCATAAACTCATTCTCCTCATTGGGATAAAGGACATTGATGCTTTGGTTTTATAAGAAAAGCTTTTTTTTCACCATTTTTTTAGAATTAAAGTTCGTTTCTTAATTGGGATAAACACGGATTCATATAGTAATCTCTTTTCTTTTTAAGATTGGGCATCGTAAGCTCATTTCCTCATTGGGATAAAGGACATTGATGCTTTGGTTTCATAAAAAAAGCTTCTCTTACCATTATTTTTCAGAGTTGAAGTTTATTTATCAATTAAGATAAATACAGATTCACATAATAATGACTTTTCTTTTCATGATTGGGCAACATAAACTCATTCCCCGCTTGGGATAAATGTCTTTGATGCTTTAGTTTCATTTAAAAAGCTTTTCTTCCCATCATAGTTTAGAATCAAAGTTCATCAATCAAGTAGGACAAAAATGGAATCACATAATAATCTTCTTTCTTTTCATGATGGGCACCATAAACTCATTCCCCGCATTGGGATAAATGACATTGATGCTTTAGTTTCTTTAACAAGCATTTCCTACCAATATTTTTTAGAATCAAAGTTCGTCAGTCAATTATGATAAAGACGAAATCACATAATAATCTCATTTTTTTTCACAATTGGGTACTATAAGCTCTTTCTACTCGTTGGGATAAATGACATTGATGCTTTAGTTTCAAAATTAGGTACCATAAACTCATTCTACTTATTGGGATAAATGACATTGGGTACCATAAGAAAAGCTTTTCTTTCCATCATTTTTTAGAATTAAAGTTCATTTCTAAATTGGGACAAATAGGGATTCATATGGTAATCTTCTATCTTTTTATGACTAGGCACCATAAAACTCATTCTATTCGTTGGGATAAATGATGCTGGAGCTTGCGTTTCATAGGAAATGTTGCTTTTTCCATCATTTTTTAGTGTTAAAGTTCATTTGTCAAATGGGACAAACACCAATTCACATAATTATTTCCTTTCTTTTCATGATGGGCACCATAAACTTATTCTACTCATTGGGATAAATGACATTCATGCTTTGGCTTCATAAGAAAACCTTCTGTTTCCATCATTTTTTAGAGTTAAAGTTAGTTTGTCAATTAGGATAAACACAGATTTAGATAGTAGTCTTCTGTCTTTCCATGATTGGGCGCCATATACTCATTGTCCTCATTGGGATAAATGACATTGATGCTTTGGTTTCATAAAAAAAAGCTTCCCTTTCCATCATTTTGTAGAGTTAAAGTTCATTTATCAATTGGGACAAACACAAATTCACGTAATAATCTCTTTTCTTTTCATGATTAGGCACCATAAATTCATTCCCCACATTGGGATAAATGACATTGATGCTTTATTTTCATTTAAAAAGCTTTTCTTTGCATCATTTTTTAAAATCAAATTTTGTCCACCAACTAGGACAAAGATAGAATCACATAATAATCTCTTTCCTTTTCATGATTAGGCACCTAAGCTCATTCTACTCATTAGGATAAATGATGTTGATGCTTTGGTTTCATAAGAAAACCTTTTCTTTCCACCATTTTTTAGAATTAAAGTTCATTTATCAATTAGGACAAAAATGGATTCTCATAGTAATCTCTTTTCTCTTCATGATTGGACATCATAAACTCATTCCTTGCATTGGAATAAAATGACCATGATGCTTTTGTTTCATTTAAAAGGCTTTTCTTCCCATCATTTTTTAGAATCAAAGTTCATTAGGCAATTCGAACAATGATGGAATCACATAATAATCTCTTTTCTTTTTATGATTGTTCACCATAAACTTATTCCACTCATTGGGATAAATGAGATGATGCTTTGGTTTCATAAGAAAAGCTTCTCTTCCCATCATTTTTTATAATCAAAGTTTGCCAGTCAATTAAGACAAATACAGAATCACATAATAATCTCCTTTCTTTACATAAGTGGGCACCATAAACTCATTTCCAACATTGGGATAGATGTCATCGATACTTTAGTTTCATTTAAAAAGCTTTTCTTCCCATCATTTTTTAGAGTCAAAGTTTATTAGTCAACTAGGATAAAGACAGAATCACATAATAATCTCCTTTCTTTTCGTGATTGAGTACCATAAACTCATTCTACTCATTGGGATAAATGACATTGATGCTTTAGTTTTGGAAGAAAAGCTATTTTTTCCATCATTTTTTAGAGTTAAAGTTTATTTGTCAAATAGGACAAACATGGATTTGCATAATAATCTCTTTTCTTTTCATGATTGGGCACTATAAACTCATTCCCCGCATTGGGATAAATGACATTGATGCTTTAGTTTCATTTAAAAAGCTTTTCTTTGCATCATTTTTTAGAATCAAAGTTCGTCAGTCAATTAGGACAATGACAGAATCATAAAATAATCTCCTTTCTTTTCATGATTCAGCACCATAAACTTGTTCTACTTATTGGGATAAATGTCATTAATGCTTTGGATTCATAAGAAAACCTTCTCTTTCCACCATTTTTGGAATTATAGTTTGATTGCCAATTAGGACAAAAGCAAATTCACATAGTAATCTCCTTTTCTTTCATGATTGGGCATCATAAACTCATTCTCTTCATTCGAGTGAATGACATTGATGCTTTGGTTTCATAAGAAAAGCTTCTCTTTCCATCATTTTTTAGAGTTAAAGTTCATTTTTCAATTAGGACAAACACAGATTCACATAATAATCTCCTTTCTTTTCATGATTAGGCACCATAAATTCATTCCCTACAATGGGATAAAAGACATTGATGCCTTAGTTTCTTTTAAAAAGCTTTTCTTCCCTTCATTTTTTAGAATTAATGTTCGTCAATCAATTAGGACAAAGGCAAAATCACATAATAATCTCCTTTTTTTTCATGATTGGGCACCATAAACTTGTTCTACTCATTGGGATAAATGTCATTATGCTTTGGATTCATAGGAAAACACTTTTCTTTCCACCATTTTTGGAATTATAGTTCGATTGTCAATTGGGACAAATGTAAATTCACATAGTAATCTCCTTTCCTTTCATGATTGGGCTTTATAAACTCATTCTCCTCATTTGAATGAATGACATTAATGCTTTGGTTTCGTAAAAAAAGCTTTTCTTTACATCATTTTTTAGAGTTTAAGTTCATTTGTCAATTGGGACAAACAAAGATTCACATAATAATATCCTTTCTATTCATGATTTGGCACCATAAATTCATTCCCCGCAATGGGATAATGACATTAATGCCTTAGTTTCTTTGAAAAAGCTTTTCTTCCCTTCATTTCTTGGAATCAAAGTTCATCAGGCAACTAGAAAATGACGGAATCACATAATAATCTCATTTCTTTTCATGATTGGGCATTATCAACTAGTTCCATGCATTGGGATAAATGACATTGATGCTTTGGATTCATAAGAAAACCTTCTCTTTCCACCATTTTTTAGAATTAAAGTTCATTTCTTAATTGGGACAAACATGGATTTACATAGCAATCTCTTTTCTTTTCATGATTGGGCACTGTAAACTCGTTCTCGTCATTAGGATAAATGATATTTATGCTTTTGTTTCATAAAAAAAGCTTCTCTTTCCAAATTTTTTTAGTGTTAAAGTTCATTTGTCAGTCTGGACATACATGGATCACACAGTAATCTCCATTCTTTTCATGCTTAGGCTCCATAATCACAATCTTCTCATTGGGATAAATGATGTTGATGCTTTGGTTTCATAAGAAACGCTTCTCTTTCCATTATTTTTTTTTTGTTAAAGTTCATTTGTTAATTAGGATAAACACGGATTCACATAATCGTCTCCTTTCTTTTCTTGATTGGTTACCATAAACTCATTCCCCACATTGGGATAAATGACATTAATTCTTTAGTTTCATTTAAAAATCTTTTCTTCCCATCATTTTTTGGAATCAAAGTTCATCAATCAATTAGGACAAAGGCCGAATCATATAAGAATCTTATTTCTTTTCATGATTGGGCACCATAAACTCATTTTACTTCTTGGGATATATGACATTGATGCTTTGGATTCATAAGAAAACCTTCTCTTTCCACTATTTCTTAGAATTAAAGTTCATTTCTCAATTAGACAAACACGAACTCACATAGTAATCTCCTTTTCTTTCATGATTGGGCACCATAAACTCATTCTTCTCATTGGGATAAATGACATTAATGCTTTGGTTTCATAAGAAATGCTTCTCCTTCCACCATTGTTTAGAATTAAAGTTCGTTTCTCAGTGGGGATAAACAAGGATTCACATGTTAATCTCAATTCTTTTAGTGATTGGGCACCGTAAACTCATTCTCCTCATTGGGATAAATGACATTGATGCTTTGGTTTCATAACAAAAGCTTTTCATTCCATCATTTTTTAGTGCTAGAGTTTGTTTGTCAATCAGGACAAACTTGGACTCAAATAATAATCTCCTTTCTTTTCATGATTAGGCACCATAAACTCATTATATTCATTGGGATTAAAGACATTGATGCTTTGGTTTTATACAGAAAGCTTATCTTTCCACCATTTTTTAGAACTAAAGTTCGTATCTCAATTGGGACAAACATAGATTCACATAGTAATATCTTTTCCTTTCATGGTCGAGCATCGTAAACTCATTCTCCTCATTAGGATAAATGACATTGATGCTTTGGTTTCATAAGAAAAGTTTCTCTTTCCATCATTTTTTAGAGTTAAAGTTTATTTGCCAATTGGGACAAACATGGATTCATATAATAATCTTCTTTCTTCTCATGATCTGGCACCATAAACTCATTATCCTTATTGAGATAAATGAATTGATGCTTTAGTTTCATTTGAAAAGCTTTTCTTCCCATCAAATTTTAGAATGAAAGTTTGTCAGTCCATTAGGACGAAGATGGAATCACATAATAATGTCCTTTCTTTTCATGATTAGGCACCATAAACTCATTCTACTTATTGGGATAGATGACATTGATGCTTTGGTTTCATAAGAAAACCTTCTCTTTCTACCAATTTTTAGAATTAAAGTTCATATGTCAATTAGGACAAACACAGATTCTCATAGTAATCTCCTTTCTTTTCAAGATTGTGCACCATAAACTCGTTGTCCTCATTAGGATAAATGATATTTATGCTTTAGTTTCATCATAAAAGCTTCTCTTTCCATCATTTTTAATTGTTAAAGTTCATTTGTCAATCAGGACAAACATGGATCCACATAATAATCTCCTTTCTATTCATGACTAGGCACCCTAAACTCGTTCTACTTATTGGGATAAATGACATTGATGCTTTGGTTTCATAAGAAAAGATTCTCTTTCCTCTTTTTTTTAGAATTAAATTTCATTTCTTAATTAGGACAAACACAGATTCATGGAGCAATCTCCTTTCTTTTCATGATTAGGCACCGTAAACTCATTATCCTCATTAGGATAAATGACATTGATACTTTTGTTTCCTAAGAAAAGCTTCTCTTTCCATCATTTTTTAGCGTTAAAGTTCATTTTCCAATAGGGACAAACATGGATTCAGATAGCAATCACCTTTCTTTTCATGATTGGACACCGTAAACACAAACTCCTTTTTGGGATAAATGACATTGAAGCTTGAGTTTCATAAGAAACACTTCTCTTTCCATCATTTTTTAATGTTAAAGTTCATTTGTTAATCAGTACAACCACGAATTAACATAATAATCTCCTTTCTTTTCAGGATTGGGCGCTATAAACTCATTCTAATCATTGGGATAAATGACATTGATGCTTTGGTTTCATAAGGAAACCTTCATTTTCCACCATTTTTTAAAATTAATGTTTGTTTGTCAATTGGGACAAACACAGATTCATACAGTAACCTTTTTTCCTTTCATGATTGGCCACCGTAAACTTATTTTGCACATTAGGATAAATGACATTGATGCCTTGGTTTCCAAAGAAAAGCTTCTTTTTTCATCATTTTTTAGAGTTAAAGTTCATTTGTCAATGGGGACAAACACGGATTCACATAATAATCTCTTTTTTTTTCATGATTGGGCACCATAAATTCATTCCTGTATTAGGATAAATGACATTGATGCTTTAGTTTCTTTTAGAAAGCTTTTCTTCCTAACATCTTTTAGAATCAAAGTTTGTTAGTTAATTAGGACAAAGACAGAATCACATAATAATCTCATTTCTTTTCTAGATTGGGCACCATAAACACATTCCACTCATTAGGATAAATGACAATGATACTTTGGTTTCATAGGAAAAGCTTCTCTTTCCATCATTTTTTAGAGTTAAAATTTATCTGTCAATTGGGATAAACATGGATACACATTCTAATCTCCTTTCCCTTCATGATTGGGCACCATAAACTTATTATCCTCATTGGGACAAATGACATTGATACTTTGTTTTCATAAGAAAAGCTTCTCTTTGCATCATTTTTTAGAGTTAAAGTTCATTTATCAATTGGGACAACCACGGATTCGCATCATAATCTCCCATCTTTTCATGATTGAGCACCAAAAGTTCATTCCCCGCATTGGGATAAATAAAATTGATGCTTTAGTTTCTTTCGAAAAGATTTTCCTCCTATCAATTTTTAGAACCAAAGTTTGTTAGTTAACTAGGACAAAGACAGAATCACATAATAATAATGTCCTTTCTTGTCATGATTCTGCACTATAAACTCGTTCTACTTATTGGGATAAATGACATTGATGCTTTGGTTTCATAAAGAAACCTTCTCTTTTCACCATTTTTTAGAATTAAAGCTCATTTGTCGATTAGGACAAATACGGATTCTCATAGTAATCTCTTTTCTTTCCGTGATTGGGCACCGTAAAGTCATTCTCCTTATTGGGATAAATGACATTGATGCTTTTGTTTCATAACAAAAGCTTGTCTTTCCATCATTTTTTTGTGTTAAAGTTTATTTGTCAATCGGGACAAACATGAATTCATATAATAATCTCTTTTTTATTCAGGATTAGGCACCATAAACCCATTAAACTCATTGGGATAAATGACACTGATGCTTTGGTTTCATAAAAAAAATTCTTTTTCCTATAATTTTTAGAATTAAAGCTCATTTTTCAACTAGGACAAACATGGATTCACTTAGTAATCACCTTTTTTTCATGATTAGGCACCGTAAACTCATTCTCTTCAGTGGGATAAATGACATTGATGTTTTGGTTTCAAAAGAAAAGCTTCTCTTTTCATCATTTTTTAGTGTTAAAGTTCATTTGTCAATCAGGACAAACATGGATTCACACAGTAATCTCCTTTTTTTTCATGATGGGCCACCGTAAACTCAATCTCCTCATTGGGATAAAAGTCATTGATGCTTTGGTTTCATAGGAAATGCTTTTTTTTCCACCATTTTTTAGTGTTAAAGTTCATTTGTCAAATGGGACAAACACAGATTCACATAATAATCTCCTTTTTTTCCATGATTGGGCACCATAAACTCATTCTACTCATTGGGATAAATGACATTGATGCTTTGGTTTCATAAGGAAACCTTCACTTTCCACCATTTTTTAAAATTGAAGTTCGTTTGTCAATTGGGACAAACACGGATTCACGTAGTAATCTTCTTTCTTTTCATGATTGGCCACCATAAACTTATTTTGCACATTGGGATAAATGACATTGATGCTTTGGTTTCCAAAGAAAAGCTTCTCCTTCTATCATTTTTTAGAGTTAAAGTTCATTTGTCAATTAAGACAAACATGGATTCACATAATAATCTCCTTTTTTTTTCATGATTGGGCACCATAAATTCATTCCCCGTATTAGGGTAAATGACATTTATGCTTTAGTTTCTTTTAAAAAGCTTTCCTTCCTATCATTTTTTAGAATCAAAGTTTGTTAGTTAATTAGGACAAAGATAGAATCACATAATAATCTCGTTTCATTTCTGGATTGGGCACCATAAACACGTTCTACTCATTAGGATAAATGACAACGATGCTTTGGTTTCATAAGAAAAGCTTTTCTTTCCATAATTTTTTAGAGTTAAAATTTATTTGTCAATTGGGACAAACACGGATTACCATTGTAATCTCCTTTCCCTTCATGATTGGGCACCATAAACTCATTGTTTTCATTGGGATAAATGACATTGATGCTTTGGTTTTATAAGGAAAGCTTCTCTTTCCATCATTTTTTAGTGTTAAAGTTCATTTGTCAATCAGGACAAACACGAATTCACAAAACTCTTTTAACTCTTTGGGATAAATAACACTAATGCTTTAGTTTCATAAGAAAAACATTCTCTTTCCTATATTTTTTAGACTTAAAGTTCATTTCTCAAGTAAGACAAACACGGATTCATATAGTAATCTCCTTTCTTTTCATGATTGGGCACCATAAACTCATTCTCCTTACTAGGATAAATGACATTGATGCTTTGGTTTCATAAGAAAAGCTTCTCTTTGCATCAGTTTTTAGTGTTAAAGTTCATTTATTAATCAGGAGAAACATGGATTTACACAGTAATCTCTTTTTTTTTCATGATGGGGCATCATAAACTCAATCTCCTTATTGGGATAAATGACATTGATGCTTTCGTTTCCAAAGAAAAGCTTCTCTTTCTATCATTTTTTAGAGTTAAAGTTTATTTGTCAATTGGGACAAACATGGATTCACATAATAATCTCTTTTTTTTCATGATTGGGCACCATAAATTCATTCCCTGCGTTGGGATAAATGACCTTAATGCTTTAGTTTCTTTTAAAAAGCTTTTCTTCCTACCATTTTTAAGAATCAAAGTTTGTCAGTTAATTAGGACAAAGACAGAATCACATAATAATCTCCTTTCTTTTCTTGATTAGGCACCATAAACACTTTCTACTCATTAGGGTAAATGATAATGATGTTTTGGTTTCATAAGAAAAGTTTATCTTTCCATCATTTTTTAAAGTTA
>JBBYHM010356845.1:0-22003 GCA_038381775.1 Adansonia rubrostipa | reverse complement strand
TTAGACTCGAATCAAGGCTTAGGACAAAAACATCTTTTATACAAATATTTGGTTTTATATTTTCAAAATCTTTTTTTCCAAAAAAAAGAAAATTTTATTTTAAAACATAAAAAAAATTTTATCTTTGGGGATACTCTAACCCTATTACTCTAAGGGGATACTCCAACCTCGCTTTTCACTAAAAAAATTGAATTTTCTCTCCCGGATTTATTCGAGATTCTTAATTATTTTCTTAAATCATCAAAAATTATTATTTTTGGGATATTCCAAACCCATTACTCTGAGGGGATACTCCAACCCTGCTTTTCTCTAAAAAAAACCCATTCCAAACCCTCTCTTTTGGATGCCTCAGATTGCTTAAAATATTTTTCACCCTTCAAATTATCATCAAATCCACACCTGTCTCAAAATTATCATCCTGCTTGTTCTTCAATAATTGAAGACAATTATAAGATACATTATGACTGTCCCTCTTTTTTACATTTTTTTTATTTGTGGTTGTTTGTTTATGATATTATTATATTCATTTTTGTCTCACTAACACGTTTTCTTTTGATAGTGTCTATGGTGCATTCATATTTAAAATTTATTTTCTAATAAAATTTACAAGGCCACGTTCCATGTTGGCATCTCTTCAGTGCCTAACACGGAATATCGTTATTATAAAAAATTTAATCTAAAAATTATTTTCATAAAATATCCCTATGCTCCTCACTACCTCCACAGTGTATAGGTGATGTCAAATTATCTTTCAAAACCCTGATTTACATTTTTCACAAAAGTTCATGTGTCAATGGGGATTATATCTAAATAATGACCAAATGAAACTATTTAAGCTGAAACCAAAGCATGACATAATTAGTAGGTATTGATTTTGAGCGTTATGGGGTTATTATTCCTTCCCAATATGCAACCAACCTCGACCCTAACCAATGAGTCTCTAGACTTTGTAGACCTTGAAATTGATGTTTTGAGTTTCATAACTAGGAGTATTATTTTCAATTGGCATCCAACCTTGCTTAGCTTGAAAAAATCGATGGCGACTTTAAGTTTATGGCCATTTTGTGGTGGCCATCCGAGACTAGTTGGATAAGTGATTCGCCCGACTTGTTTTCCCCTTCATGTTACTATGCCTAATCCAAATCCCAATCATGGGATAACTCAAAGTCTTGACCACCTACCAATATCATACATTTTTAAGTCAAGCGCGTTAAACCCTTCCGATCTTTTGAAGTTTTAAAGGCGAGCACGTGGTGACACCAGCCAATGGACTTAGTGGGCAGCTAAGCATAGTACTTTGTCTATGCATGAGGTACATGCACCTAAACCCTAAAATACCCTTACTCTTAGCATGTGGTCCTTACAATTCACATGGTCATATAATGCCAACATTCTTAACATCATCCTCTACAAAAACTCTTTTCATTTTAAACACTCTACAAAAACTCTCTTCAGCCACCATCCTCTCAAAAGCATTTCATTCCTGTAGCTTCTCAAAGCCACCACCAAAAACCCTCTACTTTACTTTTTTTCATCTCAAACCTCCCCTCCATTATTAGCGTATCAATAGCAAAAAGAGAGGAAAAAAACTGAGCTCAAAGTTAATAAGTTTTCTGCTCAAGGGTTAAAGTAAGATTTGAAGCTACTTGGTATAACTTTCATATTTTTTTCATCTTATTTTCTTCTTTTATCATTATTTTCATCATATTATTAGAGTTATATCGATGAATCGTGACCCTATTGCTAGGACTCTTATGCAATTTATGGCTTTATTTATGGTAGACCTAGGATTTTTGGTGCTATATTGACTCCCTTGCCATGCTTCACCGTGTTTATATGCTTGATTTGCCTTAAAAATATGTTTCAACATTGTTCTAAAAATTACGACAAACTTCTTCTTATTTAAACATGTTCATATCATCCTACATGAAATGACTCTTGATGTTCACTAGCACTTCTATGCATCTTATTAGCTTTTTTGTTTCATTTTTATCATTATTTACACGTCAAGATACCATTTTTACTTGTCTAAACATGTTGTTTATGTTCATTGTCATGAATGTCATATTTAGTTCATAATATATTTGTCAAGATACATGAAGTTAGCATTATCAAGCATCTTATTTGTCATTTCCTTGCATCTTTGCCATCTTTTCCATGTTAAAATCTCATCTTTTTTTGTTTAAACATGCTATCCATGCTCATTTTCATGTATGTCATATTTTGTCTATAACATGTTTGTCAAGATGTTTGCTTGTTTGCTATCAAAAATCTATTTTTCTAAAACCTCCAAGTTAAGCTCATGCTAACCTTAATAAAAGAAGATTAAAATAGACTTGGTTTTTCTTTATTGGTCTTCCAATCTTAGGGAAAAATCAAGTTTTATGTGTGGATTTAAGGGTTATTGAGGCTAAATGTTATGTTTTCAATAATAAAATGTCCCTTTTTATTATCCAAAGTTGCTTATATCTTAATCTTTTGCCTAGAGTCCTTGTGTTTGTGACTTAGTCAACGGGCTTTCTCAGCATCCCAAACTACTTTGGGATTATGTAGATGAGCTCATGAAGCCCATGTCACTCATTCCTTTCTATCATCAACATTTGGATGTCCATGGCTTGAGTTTAGTCTGAAGAAATAGAGAAAAGCAAAAACTCCCCTATTTTAACTTGACAACACATTAGTCACGACATAAAAAATCATTTTCAAACCCTAGACCATTTTTCACAAATTTTATTATATTTTTCTTTAAAAGGGCATCGAATTACCTTTTTGATAGTATCTCATTTACCCTCGGATCATTCTAGATAAGGGATTTTTTGAGCCAACACTATCTAGAAACCCTAGATCAACTATTTATATTTTGTTTGGGCATTTTGGACTATCAGATGATTTTTTTTAATTTTTAAAATATTTTTCCTTAAGATTCATGAAAATTTATTTTTAAAAAGGTATCGTTTATGATCTAACAATTTTAAGTCAGTTAGGAATGATTTTTCAAAGTTTGCCATACCCTTTCCCTTACGTATGCTGTCAATGTCAAGCTTGACCTAACTTTAAAAATTATTTCCTTTTGAAAGGCAAATATTTTTGGAATATTTTACATTGAACCTTGCACAAGAATGGCTTTGGAGCATTTTTACATTAAACTTGATTGAGTCACCTTTCTAATGTCACCTTATCTGACTCTTAACACCTTTGAATTTGCCCGAAATAAATTCAAAAAAAGGAATAGCTTAATACTGTCTCCTATTTTCAGCATTAGTCAAAATTAATTGATTTTTCCAAATTCCCACTACAAGATATTTGAACATCTCTAAATGGCATCGATTAGTCCCTTCGAGTCAAAATATATGTGTCTACCTCGTAGGTCCAGATCAAGGCATAATCATTCTTCATCATGTCATCTATATTTTTATCAATTTCTTTTTAATAAAAAATCACTTATTTTATCAAGAATTTATAAAAAATGTCATTTTGTGACGAAATAATTGAACATTTGTCAAGATAAATCCTTAAGCTCATCCTTTAGAAATCATCAAAATTTTCATTAGGGATACTCTAACCTCACTTTTACAATTCATTCAAATTTCAAAGCCTACCAAAGTTTTTAGATATGAGAATACTCCAACCTCGTCTTCCAAGGGGATACTTAAATCCCATCTTTGAAAGGGATACTCCAACCCTATTTTTAAAAAATTGTCAAGAAATAATCAAATTTTGTCAATTTAAAATTTGTTAACCTCATTTTTTCCAAAATTGTCAAGAAAAAAAATAAAAAATTTTCCCTTGAATTTTTTTTAGACTTTACAATTTTCAAACTCGATTTTCATGCCTTGATCAGTCAACGGATGCCAACAAGTATCTAAAATTGGCAACTCAGTTATTTCAAAATAATCGATGACAATTATGAGATACATTCTAGTTGGCTCTCCACTTTCTCTTTTGTTATTTTATGTGATATTATCTTATTTTATTGTCTTACTAACATGTTTCCTTTGTTATAGTCGTCTAGTATCCATATTTTGAAACTCGTTTTGTAAAAATTATAAAGCAATGTTCCATGTCGGTATCTTTCCAGTGCCTGGCATAGAATATCCTATTTTCAAAAACTAAATCTGAAGAACATTTTAATCAAAAATCCCTATGTCCCCCATTTCTCTAGGGTGCATACATGATTTAAGCTTCTCTAAAGCTTGGGTTTATTTTATTCAAATTCATGCATAATGAGGGATTATATTTAAATAATGATCAGTTAAAACCAATAGAACCTAAAGTAAGTTTAGACATGGTTAGATAGGTACTGATTTTGAGAGTCACTGTAAGGTTTATACCTCTTTATGCGTAAACAAATCCTGAACCCAATCGTTAAATCTTTGAATTATGCAAACCATGGAACCGATGTTTAAAGTTTTGTAAATTTGAATATTGAATCCAACAGGTATCTAATCATGCCTAGCCCAAATGATCAATGGCAACTCCAATTGTTAGCGACTTTATACTGGCCACCCAAGACTATTTAGATAAGTAATTCATCCGATGGTCTCCTTTCATGGTTAAAACTAAGAATCTGAACATTTTTGCTTCCATCACTTCAAAAAAAGGAAGAGTCCCAGTTGAAAGGACATTTTCCAATCAAAAATACTTTGTGAATGCTTATTTTTGCAGGAGGCACATTACCGACAAATGGTAAGAGATCCAATTCATATTTTTTTAATGTGTATTTGTTAGAATTTTTTAGATTGTTAAGTAGTTATAGCATAAAATTCTATCATTACAGACAATTTCTTTTTGTTTTAGGTGAGACCATAATCATCAACTATGTGAGGATGGTTTTTGTAAATTTATTGTTTGATTGTTAATTGTTGGAATGTCAGTTAAATATAATTAAAGGTGGTGTTCGATACTAGTGGGCTTATTTTCTTAAAGTATTTCTTAATAAAGTTATAGTGTAAAGTAGTGTTGAATTATGTAAGGAGCATCTGATTTATATGTACATTGTGTTATAGTAATATGTACATTCACTTATAGTCATATATATTTGATATTATGATATGAACATGTTGTTTTTGTCATAACTAACATAGTTTTACTTGTTTGTACATATAAGTGGGCTTGTTTTACTCAAAGTATTTACATTAAACATTGTTATGTAGAGTAGTTTTGAAGTAATAAGGGAGTATTTATTGATATGTACATTTAGTTATAGTTATATACGTATATAGCATAAAGGTCTAATTTCATCCGAGTTTTTTTCCCTAACAGTCTAAGATATCTGAGATCGAGAGTTGGGTGAGCCTCTTGATGGGTGTCAACCTTCTCCATAAGGACTAAGCCTTTTCAAGACCGATTTGGTCATGTTTAGATGGCCACCTATCTACTTGGTCATGTGCTATTTGGTCATGTCTAGATGACCACCCAACTATTTGGTTAAGCCTTTTCAAGACTTATTTGGTCATGCATGTGACTTTCAAGAGTCATAAAAAATGAATATTGAATAAAAATGATGAACGTTGGAGAGGAAAACTTAGCTTTTAAATTTAGTTTTATGGAATTTTGAAATTTAATTTTAGATATGATATCACAGAAAAATTTTTCATTTTCTGGGATGTTTTGGATTTTTTTTATGAAACTTGATAAGTTGACTGTCATATTTTTATCAATACCAACGTAGTATTTTTGCTGATACTCACTCAAAAAAAATTTGTGAGAAAAAGTTCATACTGGCATTTTACACCATGAGGTGTCAAGTTATTGAATTTATAAGAAAATTTCAAATTCTTAGGTATCGTGAGTTTCCTGCTTGCGATTTTATATGGTGAATTTGTTTTGGTTTTCAAATATTTTGTTTTTATCTATAAATGTTTTGGTAAATACATTAAACTCAGCTGTTTTTTTTAACTTATGCTCAATTGCATTTTTTTAATATGGAATTCTCAGTTTTATAAGGCATTTTTTGTAAAATTTTCCCAAGTTCAGGATCCTCGTATTTTTATATCTTTAAATTATATATTTTGAAATTCATTATTTTCATACTCCAATTCATTTTTCAATTTTTCATTTTTGGATACATATTTTTTTCTTTTGTAAGGGTTTTTCTCATAAACTCTTTACAAATTTAGAATTTTTAATTGCTTTTTTTAAAGATAAAATTTTCCTATTTAATTACAAAAATTCTTTTTAAAGTTCAACATGTGGGATTTTTATTTTCACTTATTATTTTAATTCTTGCATGAATATCCTATGTAGGATGCTAATGCATGGAATTTTTCACTAACCCTTTTATGCGAATTAAATTTTAGAAATACGAGATTTTAGAAAATTCTCATGACTTTTAAGCTTGATTTCTTTAAATTTTTCTTTGGATTTTCACACACTAATTTCATCAATTAGATTTTCCCTATGGACTCTTTTTAGAATTCCTATGTGATTGACTTTTCACATGTGGAATTTTAATTCACCTCTTAAACACATGGATTCTAATCTAATTTTTATTCTTTACAATTTAATCCTCCCAACTCAATTTATTTGATTTGATTTTTAATTAAAGCTGATTGCGCATTAATTTCTTCAACTCAATTTTTCTTTTTGGTCTTTTAACTAGAATTTTATATGATTAAATTCTTAATTGAATTTCATCATACCTAAAATTCTAATTGACCTCTTGTATATATTGGTTTTAATTCAATTTTCATTAATTTACACTTTGGTCTTTTTTGATTAAATTCCTTCGTGAGATTTTTCAATTAAGGATTCCAACATATAAAATTTTTTTTACTTGAATATTTAATACATGTTAATTTTAATTGGGATTCCATAAGGAGATTTTTATTATTGCCTTTTAATGAAGTTTTGTAATTAGAATCTTCTAGTTTCTCATGAAAATTTCACTTAATTCATTTAGAATTTACCATAAAATTATTTTAATTTGATTGTCACTTACTTTAATTATATGAATTTTTTTGATTAATTAATCATTTTATTCTTGAAATTGAAACATAGAATTTAAAAACTCCAATTTTGCTATGGGAATACTTTTAACTAGATATTTTACATGTAGTAATTATTTTCGAAATAGAATCCATGTGGCATATCCCACATTTTGTTTAACCAATAAGATTAAGGTGAAATTTTCCAACACAGTACCAACCATTACATCAATTTTTGATTAAGTTAAATGTGTTGATAACCATTGGATAATGTTATTTATTTTTATCTGATAAAATACATATGCACATGTGGCATTTTTTTAATTCCAATTTTGATTTATCAATTTTTTTCCAACAATCAAAATTAAGGTTGAATTTGTCAACATATTCCCAGCCATTGGATTTGTTTTTGACTAGTCAAATTAATTTATCACCATTGGATTAAATTTTGTCTTTTTATGTGTAGGGATTTTTTTCAATCAAAATAAAAGTAAAATCTAAATTTTTTGATCAACAGGGGATAAAGATAGTAAGATCCATGACACCAAGCATGGGGGATAAGACATGAATTAATGCGATTTCACCAAATTAGCAATAAAAAATAAAAAAATAAATAGCAAAAAGAAGACATGAATCTCGACCAAGGGGATTTCATACCTCATTGGCCGAATTCCTCCCCCTATAAATAGGGGAATGATATTTTCTGTGAAGGTTCTTAGCTTTTCAAATTAATTTCAACAAATTTCCATGAAAAGAGTTTTATTTTTTGAGTTTTAAATGTTGAAATTAAGGGTTTTTATTCAAAGAAAGATATATATTTTTTAGTTTTTTTTTACTAAGATCATTTCCATTTCACCATTTCAATTTCAACTTCTCCATCTTTAAAAGGTAGCTTCATGATCCTTCTTTATTAAGGTGATTAAGCTAAAGCCATAGCATGATTTATGCTTTAGAGGCTAAGCTTGGAGCCATGACCTCACTTCCTTGATTTTTGTTCAAATTTCATTAAAACCAATTTTTTAAAGTTTAAATGGCTTAAATCATGTTCATATGCGCCAAAATAAATTTTAATGGTGATGGATTTCATGAATCATGAATGGTTGTATTTAGCATTTTTTATTTTTATTTTTCATTTAGTTTATGATTTTTCTTAAATATTGATGCTTTGGGAATGTTTGTTGTGTGTTAAGCTTGGTAGTACTCTAGGATGATATGAACTTGCATTTAGGTTTAGTTTCACAAAGGTGAAAATTCTTAAGGGTCATTTTGTAAATAATGAAAATTTTAAAGGTTAAAATGCGATTTTTCCTTTAATTTGTAGGCTACTTAGAGGCGATTTTAGTTTATGGTAGCACTTGCAAGGGTTGTTTCATAATTTTTTTTCAATTTTTTCAACCCCATTAGGATGTTCCTTTGATTGTTTGAAACTTATATGGGTCAAAAATGCAATTTTCATTCCTTCAACCATTTAGGTATTTTTTTTTGGCTTAGTCAAACCCTTAAAAACCATTTTATAACTTTTTCCAAAATTTTCTAAGATCATTTGAGGCATTTACATGCCAAAGTCAAATAGGTAATGGCTAGGAAATAGAAATTTTCAATTTTAAGTTATTTTAAAGGCATTTAACAATTTTAGTAAAATTTAGGGACCCATATGTTGTTTTTAATGAGTTTTGGTGTTTACTTTCCATTTTAATCCATTTAGGGACTAATTTAGAAAATAAAAAAGTTTAAAGACCATTTAGAAAAGTCTTGCATTTTTTATTTCAACATAATTATCCATGTAGGATATTCTAGGATGCCTTAGGAATATTTCTAGCATTTTAGTCAACTTTAGTGTCAAAGTGTAATTTTGCAAATTATAAGGGCTTATTAGTAATTTCGTTATTTAGGCCATATTTGTCTCAATAATTGCCTATTTAGGGCATGGTTGTCATTTTATGATATTTTTGAGTCTTTTAGGGTATGAGATACTTCCACGTCGAAGGTTTACCTTAGGGATATTTTAGCTATTTACCATAAAATCAAGTTTTTTAAGGTCATCAGGATACTTTCATATTGAAGGTGCACTTTAGAGATAGGTTGACTATTTCATGATATCTTCAAGTCTTTTAGGGTACCGGGATACCTTTATGTCGAATTTATACCTCAGGGACATCTTAATAATTTACCTTAGAATCAAGTTTTTAAGGGTCACCAGGATGCTTTCATGATGAAAGTATGCTTTAGAGGACTTGTTATTCCTGTAGATCGAGTTTAGGTTTTAGGATGAATTTTGTCATTTTTATAAAATTGAGGTTTTTCAAAAATCGAGGCAATGTCTTGGAGTTGAAGTAGTACATTGAATATCTCTCAGCATATAAGAAAGGTTTTACAGATTACTTTAGTAATGAGATATCCTTCTTAAAACGAGTAAAATTGAGAATTTTTGAATTTCCTAGAGAAAACTTTGTGTTTCTCTCATTTCATCTGGCAAGGTATGAATGACATTTTTTTAAAAAAAAATTTAAAAACTCAATTATCTCTCATAGAATAATAACTTTAGTTTAGGGTATTTTATTTTTAACCATGGGAATCGAATATCAAAACCAAATAAAGATCAAAATTTAAATTAACATGTAATTCAGAGGTACAGATTTTCGAGCATCATGAGAGGGATCGTTCTCGACTCATGATTGTGATTGACTCTCAAACCCTTTCACATGATTTTCGGTATTAACATGGACCTCTGAGTTTGTTTTTGAAGGTTCCATAATCCTTAAAATATGAACTTTGGTATGTGACCAATCTCATCTAGCCGAAATAAATTGGTGGTGACTCCAAGATAAATGGTCATTTTGTGATGACTATTTAGAATTAAGTCGAGTAAGAGATTCATCTTGACAATCTGGTCCCCAAACACTAAAAATAATGAATATATAGAGACAATGGATTCATCAACCTTTTGAGTCCATCAGTTTGGTGTTCACATCCTAGCCACATTGTGACACATAGTAGTATGTAAATTATGCTTCCATAATATATATGTTTATTTACATATTCTTATACTTTTATGTTCATATAAGTGAACATATTTTCTTGGAGAGGTTGGTTGTGTTGTGAGAAATGGTTGGTTCCCTTATTCAAATGGATGGTTCCCTTTGTGAACGGTTTGGTTTAAAAAGTGAAAAGTTGGTTTAAGGAGTCTATTATTTCAATATGTAAAAACTGCTATTGTGATTGTACATTAATTTTTATCGTAATAAGTAAAACTATTATGCTTACGCATAAAGAGTTATAGTCATATAGACATTCAAGTATAGTCATATATGTAGATAGTGCTAAAATAGTGTCTACATTGTGGTTCCATAATATATATGTTTGTTTACATATGAATTAACTTTTTTGTTCATATAAGTGGGCTTCAATAAATCATTTCAACTTTACAATGATCAAACAATATGTTTTTGCAAAGTACAAAAGAAAAAAGGGTCAATCATCATGTCTTAAGTGTTATTTCACAAAATAAATGCTTTAAAATTAATGCAATAAGGTAACATAATAAGGTAAATACATCCTACATATACATACAGGTATAAATTTATATATACATATGACTATAACAATATGTACATATCACAATGACATAATGTGCATCTCACCATAACTAAGGGAACTAGCCCCTTCACAAGAGGAGCTAATTCCTTGAAGAAAAATATTTAAGGTTACATGCCTAACCTTAGAACTAACATATTGATCATGTGGATAATGTAGGTTTATGAAAACACTTTTTAGGAGTTCATTTATTTGGTCAACTTCTGAGTCACATCTTTCTCTACCATTATAATAAAGTTTATGGCCAAAGTATTTCTCATGTATTTGTGACATTAAAGTTGTAATTTAACTTAATGTTTGATGTTTATAGTTGTAATGGAACTTGACTTATACCATTTTAATGGAGTTTTATAGTTGTTTAGAACTAGGTTGTAATTTATTCATGATTGAAAATATAGATTTGTTTAACAATATCTAGTAAAAATCCATGCTAAAGGTCAATTTATCTCCCTAAACTTATGCAATTTTTCCCCAAGAAGTCGGTTCTTTTATGCTAAGGGGTCGATTCATCTTTTAAAACTTCTACATTTTTCCTATAGGAGTCAATTCCTTTATGCTAAGGGTTAGTTTATCTCTTTAAACTTGTGCAATTATCCCTTCAGGAGTCAATTCCTTTATGCTAGGGGATTAAGTCATCTCCTATAACTACAATTTTCCCCTGAGGAGTTGGTTCCTTGACACCAGGGATTAGTTCATTTTTCTTAGTTAGTGCATTATTGGCAAAAGAAGTCGGTCCTTCTCTGCTAGGGATTAATATATCTCTTTAAACTTAATCATTTTTTTCATAAAAAGTTGATTCCTTTGTTAAAGGATTGATTCTTATTCTTAAATTCCTACATTTTTTAGCCTAAGAGGTTGGTTCTTCTGTTTGGGGTTAGTTTTTTGTTTTTTTGGCACTTTGGCATAAAGACATACCTTGCATTTTTGGCATAGGGACATATTTGCATTACAAAAGGATCGCTCTTGTAAGCAATTTATAGTATATAAATTTATTTTTCTTTAATCACAATAGCTACATGAAAAACTCAAAAACAAAAACAATTGTGTTTTAAACAACATTACAAATTCATTCCAACTATTTAGCTTTATCATGAATACTATATCTAAACTTGAAAATTACCTTAAACTATAAATATTTAATTTCAATTACAACTACAGCTCAATAACTGACTTGTTTTGACTTCCTTATGAGAAAACTTGTGATTATAATGTCTCTACTAGACCTATCAATTCTAACCTAAACCCAAAAAAATTGATCAACCTACCCGAACGCAAACCTAATCCAACCAAATTTAGCTAGAAAAAGTCAACAACTCGAAATCGACTAGCTTGATTCTAAAATGACCCAAATTAGAATGCTTAAACTAAAAATGACCTTAACTCTGGTGCAAACTTAAAATAACTTGAAATCAAAATGATCCAAACTCGAATTTGACCCAAATAATTACCAAAAATGACTTAGACCAAAAATGACCAAGCCCAATAAACCACTTGTTAAGCTTAATTCACTCAGAATAGATTAACTTGAGTGGTAAACTCAATTGACCAAATCTAAAATGACCTAAACCTGATTAACCCAAGTTTAAACTTAATTGACCGAAAGTTGAAATAACCCAAACCTGAAATAATCTGAAATTGAAACAACCTAAAAATTTTAAAATTCAAAATGACCTAACCCAAATTAACCCGAGCTAAAACCAACCTAAGCTACCCAATTGATAGCTCTAGCCTCTGCTCTACTACAAAATTTAAAAACAAAAACTGATAGAAGACAGTGTTTAAGGATATTTTCTACATTGAATGGGGGTTGCTATTTGTACATTTTTTTCATTTAGAAGAAGATGTAACAAATATCTATAGAAAAACTCATCATTACATTACTAAAAAAAAGGTAAGAAACATATGAACATAGTTGACAAATTAAAACATTATATCATAGTTATTTAATGTTTATGATTGTAATAAGGTAAGAAAGCTAGTGTTATGCTTAATGCACCATGTTTATAATTAAAAATGTTAAACAATATCATAGCTATTTAATAAAGTGTACAACTAATTGACACTAGTTATGTACATTTTTTTTATCTTTGTATATACTTTTAAAAATAAATAGTAAAACTATGTACATATCATAATAACCTAATGTACATTTCAAAATAACAATATGTATATATAACTAGAACTAAATGTACATATTATAATAATAGTATGGAAACCAAACCCTTCACTAAAGGAATTAACACTTGTACAGAGGGAACGAACCCTTCACTAAGGGAACCAATCCTTAACTAACCCATCTACAAAGAGAACCAACCCCTTTCAACCATTTCCCGAGGTATAACCATGCTGGAAAAATTCCTTGTTGCATTCCCAATGACCTTGTTGTGAAAAGGGCATATAATGTTTCCACAAAGTATATGGTCATATCTTTCTCAATCAATGGTAGTTGCACTTTTGTTGCCTTATCCTTTCGTATTTAGGCATATTGCTTAAAACTCTTGGAAGGATTCTTCTCCATGTTCCTCACAAGCAATCAATTGGGTGCCCTATTAGAGATATGCTTGTATTGATCAGGGTAAGCCCTAGCTAGATCAATCCATGTCTGGATCTTAGCTTTCTCTAGTTCGATGTACCATTAAGTTTTTACCCAATTAAGCTATCTTGGAATCATTAAATTAGAAGCTTCTCATTGTCTTTATATCTAGCCATTTTTTGGCAGTACATTCGAATATGGGGTGTGGGAGCAGTGGTCCTATTTTACATCCTAAAATTAAGGACTTTTAACTTCAAGGGAATGACAAGATTAGACACTAAAACTAGGGATTTGGAGTCGATAGCTCTAAATTTATCACTCCCCTCAACTGTTCTTAATTGTTTCTCCAACAGCTAATACTTGCTTGTATCTTTAATAATAACTATGGATTAGGGCTATTAGTCTTCTTATTTTCTACCAGATCATCCAAATCTAAAACTATAGGGTCAGTTAGAGAAAGTCCATTGTTTGCTCCTTGATACTAGAGGAGTAAGTGCAACACTATTCTTGAGTTCACGTATATCATTGGTGGGATCAATGGAACTGGCATTGAATAGAGCTAATGTTCTTAAGTTATTCTTTAAATTATAGCTCTAATGCGACCAGTAAGGGGACTTCAAATTTATCAACCTTTTTTCTATATTAACTATAATAGCTTACCTTTTTTACCTTTATTAAGGTTGACAATAGTTTCACCAACTCAGCTATTTGGGCTTGTAGTTCCTCATTTTTATCAAACATATGCTCTTGATCTTTCTTATGCATTAGCTCTGGTCTCTCAATTCTGGGTAAGCATTCATCTTCTATGATCAATGACTTCAGTTAATCGCAATACCTATTAGAAGAAGGGAAGAGAAATTTTTTCACCCTAATGGATAATAACTCTACTTCAAATTTGTGCCTTAAATGGATGAATGTATGTATACGTGTATGCTAGTGAATGTAATCGTATGTTAATGTAAGGTATAAAAAGATGATATAAACATGAAAATATTGTCATGGAGATTTAGCTTTAGGATTGCACCTAACATTATGAGTGATGCATGGAATGTGTGAAATGTACAAAATATACATAAACATCTTATTAGCAATAAATGCTATACTCTGATGAGCTTTAAGCTTTCATAGAGGGTGAGAACAAAATTACCTTAATGATGATAATATGATACATCTGCATTATCATGTCTCGAGTACACTTGCCCTGGCAGTCTAACTCTTTAAGAAAAAATCCACTAAAATGGATGAACTATGCCCTAAGCCTCATTATGGTGACATGAAGCCAATAGGGCAAAAGTCTTATTTTATTAAGGACATATGGTATTCGTTCACCATTTACTTCATACTAATTATCATTACATGTTTGATGTAAGCAATGAAGCATGCAACAAAAGCACAAAAGATATGGCAGTAACAGATCAAAGAATATTAGTAAAAATAAAGGAAATAAAAGCAGCAAAAATAAATCATAGAATTTGCCCTGATAATAGGTAATACAATGCTTAGGGGTGAATACAGAAGGCCACAGGTAGTGCCGTTTATCTACCACGGCCTAGGTTGGTGTGGACAACGTAACGGCGTGTCTTGGTTAAAATTATCCTTATAAGACAGTATGGTGCCTTTCAAGAAAAAATAAACAATTTAGGTGGTAATGTTCATTCATCACCCATTGATGATTAGCTAACATTGGGCCATCATTCAGATAGCCTAACAGCCTAACCAGGCCAAGTTTATTCCTAACAGGGTGATATGGTACCTCTTCGAGCAAAATTAACTACCCAGGTTGTGACGTTCATTCATCGTCACCTAATAATAGGCAAGCATTAGGCTGTCAATCAAACAACATGGCTAACCTAGGTAATATCCCTAATGAGACGATATAGGGTCTCGCAACATAAGCACATAGTAATTAGTAGGCATTAAGTCATAAATTGGACAGCATAATAGCTTAACTAAGTCACATTTATGCCTACTAAGGTGACGAAGGATTATAAGTGGCAACAATCATTTGCTATCATTTAAGGGAAGATGAACGTTAATCATCAATCAGATAGCATAATAGCATGCCCTAACAAATTATTAAGACATATGAAATTTTATAGGCATAAAGTATAGACACGGGCGACGATGTCCATCCATCATCACCTACATAAAAATGATATAGGAGTAAAAGGTAGAAAGTGTTTTTATGATTATCTTATTCTCTAGGTTATTCCAGTAACACTTTGGTATGGTTTGACATGGTTTAGCTCTTAAAACTTACTATATGGGGTTATCTTGACTCTAAAATTGATTCTCAAATCATTCCCATGTCCAGTAAGCATAGCTAAGGCACTTGAATTCTCATCACATAACATGCTTGGCCAAAAAAGTTTGATTCGAGTGGATGTATTTCACAATGCCTAAGAGGATAAGTAGAATATCACTAGCCCCATGATCACTATCATGAATGCGAATAGCTCACTCTCACCTAATATAAGGTCCTATTCTCCTTTCGAAAAGTAGGTAGGGGTCTAGTGCAAATGCAAATGTATGGTGTGTGTTGGGAAACAACAAACCTTCTATTTTACTCCCTTTATCATTGCAAAAAAATTGAATAAATTTATTTTTGCAAAAAGCAAGCTCTTGCAATTTACAAGGAGAAACAAACACAAGCAAAATCAAAAAATAAAGGTTAAGTAGGAAATAATGTTAAAAAAAGTGGAAAGAGATTATAGTTAAATAATGATTAAAAATTAAGGAAAATCGAGAATTGGATAAAAATAACTAGTTGTAGGTTTGACTCTTTAAATTATCCCCAGTGAAGTAGCAAAGCTCTCACAACATACCCTGGCCATTGCGGAGAAATTATGCCTAATGTAAAAATATCTTCAATTTGAATTTAAGGTGATAGGGTGAGAAAAATGTGTTTTTTATGTTCGGTAAGGAAGATCATTGCATGAATCGCTCATCTAACTAATCTTTGATGACTACTACAAAGTGGCAAAAATATTGTAGCTGCCATCAATCATTTGGCTTGGAGTGATCAAATACCTATTAAACTAGTACTTTAAGTTACGAAACTCAAAGGTTCTATTTTAAGGTCCATATGTAACAAAGTTTGGTAAACGAGTCTGGGGTTCTATTATGTGTAAGGAAGATTAGCACACCATCTAGCCATAAATTATCTCAATTTTAATTTTCTCTGTTTTTAACTTATCAATATTTTTTATAATCCCCTTTCATGCATGAATGAATTTTATTGAAAATTATAAATCTAATTTTTTTGTCAAAAAATTTAAGTCCCACTACATAAACCAGAAAGATGGAGAAATGTAGGGTTAAAATAGTTTCTGGATTCAATAATGAGAAGGATATTTTGTATCAAGCACTAGAGGGATACCGACATGAAATATTGCTTTGGTGATTTTTGAAAGATTTAATTTAAAATAAGAATACAAAATTATTGCTAACAAAGGAAACATGTTCGTAAGGCCTAAAGAAATATAATAATATTGCATAAACATAAAACCCATGAAGCATGGAAAGAGGGTAAGTTAGGATGTATCTCGTAGTTGTCATTGGTTATCTAGAAATAATTAAAGTAACAACTTTGACATGTGCTTGGACTCGTAGGTTGATTAAGGAGAAAAATCAAGGTTTGGTTGAAAAATCAAAGATAGTCGAGGGAGAGAAATTTGGGATTTTTGGTGAAATTTTGAAAAATGGAGTTAAAAAATCCATCTGGATAAAAATTTTGGCGATTTTTGGAAATTAAATATTTTTAGGCAATTTAACATGAAAGGTGGATTTTTTTTTTTGTTTTAAAACCAAAAAATTAATAAAATGATTAAGATGATTTTATTCAAAAATGATCAAACCCTAATCTAAGCCTTATAGGACCCGAACATGACTCAAATACTTATTGGAACACTAAGTGGACTCATTCTGAGGCATCCAAATGCCTCGAAAGTGTGATGCAAACAATTACTTAAATTCAACTAAGACTAAAATATTAGGATAGTTTCACGCTATCCGCCTTTCTAAATTTATTTCAGGCTTATCTGAAGGTTTTAAAAGGCAAAAAAGATACCATTGAAAACTTAACCTAATGAGGATTAATATAAAAAAAACCTAAGAATTGCCTTTTAGGATAAATTAGTTTTTAAATTTGGACTCGACTCATCACTGATAATAGGTGCAGGGGAGTGGGTGCAGTAAATTTTAAACAATTGGACCAAACTTATTTCGACTCATCAAGTAACAAACAATACCTTTTTAGAAAGGGAATTTCATGTAGTTTCCAGAAAAATATTTTAGACAATCACAAAAAATCGTTGGGTGGACCAAAATGGCCCCTAACAGGGTCTAAGTACTAGTCTCAAGAGTTTCGAACATCATGCATTTGAAAAATCATAGCTTCATCACCCGAGCTTCTCCAAAGGCAAATGAGAGCTAGTTGGAAAGGTAATTCGATATGCTTCAAAGAAAAATTACCAAAAAAATCGTTTAGGGGTCAAAAATAATATTTTAAGTTGGGATTATATTGCTACCAATGCAAAATAGCATAGTTTTTTGGTTTTATAATTTCGTTGACATGAATTAGGGCCACAGACATGCGAATGTCCATCACTAAGGGTCCATGGTAGTGGAATCACATATCCAATCGAAATCCCGAGTACTGTGGGCAAGTAAATGATCTATTATCCATGCCATTGGACAACATACTTAGACTGGCATCAAAGTATTTCAACAAACATCTTGTAAACCAATTTTTTAAAGGTTGGAAAACATATTTTTATTTAGCTTCATTAGGCGATGAATCTAGACATAAAATATTAATTTTTCCCCAAGGTTGGATCATTAATTTGTTGAAAATAATAGACCAATATCAAACCTATTATTTAGGTTGATATTGTTCTAACTTGGTGTGACTTTTAAAAAAGAACAGTATAGCACTCATTAACAAGACAAGCATTTTAACAAAAACATCATGAACTAAACACATAAACGTCGCATCAAACAAGCAAGGCATGATTAACTCACTTCAAATGGCACATTAGCAAGCATATCATACTCAAGATACATAAAATGGCATGGATAACATTTGATCATGCAAAATGAACATGTAGTATCATAAATCAAGACATGAAGATGGAACTAAATAATAGGACATTAAGTCAAACATAGAGGCATTTCATCAAATACATCATAAACTAAAATATGCTATACATGTATATAACCAAGAGCTCAAGTTTATATACTAACATTTGATGCGAAGATGTATGGCCATATAAGAAATATTTATAAGGATTATGTCATTTAATGGTATAAAAGTTCACGGCAAAAGCATTAAAACCATGAAAAGAAAGTGGCCAGTAAGTCTAACACAAAGAAATGGAGAATAACAAGTGCTACCTCTCAAACTTTCTTTTAACGTAGCCTCTTTGCTTAAAGATTAAAAAAATTCCCTTTTTTTTGCATTTTTTAATTAAAAAAGGCTCCCAATTTTGCTTTTTTTTTTTTTGATTTCCTTTACTATTGTTGTATGGTCTTTAGTGGCTATGTATTGAATTTTACAAAGCCAATATTTGGCTTTATGGTGCCTTTCATGACAAAGGGTGGAAAACCTAAGATGGGCACTTTTTTGGTATTTTGCTTGATATATGATGAGTTATGGCTACTATAAGGTGCTTACAAACTTTGTTTAGTTGCAGTACCCTTATTTGAGTATCAAGTAGTTATAGAATGTCTAAATTATCCTTTAGATATGAAATTTTGTCATGAAATATCCCACCATCTAACTAATTGGGCTTTAAAAAATTCATTAGCTCAACCTAATAGGCTCAAAATTAACTAAATAAATAAACATATGGACCAAAATAATTTTAGTAAAGCTCAGAATGAACTGAAAATACTTGTAAAATTGGCCCAACATAATTAAATAAAATATGCCTAAATAAAATAAATTAAATAAAGACATGGACCATATTTTATCTAATATATTTTTTAAAAAGGTCTAGCCTTAATTTAAATAATCATGACCCTACCTTAACTTGAGACAATAGAAATTAGATCTAGGCTTGGATATTTGGTCTTTGTTGATGCCTCAAAATGTGTGCTTGAAGGTCTAGACAAAATTAAGTGTCTACAAACATGAATGAAAGTATAGATCCTCTCAATTCAAATATATGAAAATCAAGAGAAGAAAAAAAAGATGGATTTCAAAGGGAATATTCTCTTTCCTTTCAGAGGATGAACTTTTTCTTTTCTTTTCTCCTTTCATCATGAAAATCTATGTATGATATAAAGACTATTAGAAAATTAGATATTAGGGAAATAGGGTTTTTCTTTTTAAATAATGAGAAAATGGTAAATTTTGTTTATATTTAAGGAAATAAAGCTTTCAAGGTACCGTAATTACCTATTCGCCCTCAATAAAATTACACTCTTTCACTATTTTTTTCTCCCGAGGCTACTCTTTATCTTTTGAACTTGCTCTTGTATCTTCTTCTTCTTCCATATATTTGAAGGCAAACTTATCAGTGCCTCCCAAATGCATATTAATATTAATAAAATAATAAATTTAAAAACATTGAAAAAAGAATTTACTAACCTCATCTCTCTCCTAGTCCCAACCCATTGAAAAAGAGGCAAGGCTCATTTTCAATCCTCAACCCTCTAACACTTTCCTCTTTGGAACTTAAAAGTAAATCCAATAATAAAATAAAATACAAATGAGTCTTCCTATAATAATTATCTTCTCGATCATCACCATCTTTCTAACGTACAAGTGTTACAAACGGCCAAGGTTCAAACTTTGCTAAGTCCACAATCGTGGTCGATTATTGGGAACCTTTACTACTTAAAAAATAATAACAATTACTATGTAAAGAATAATAAAAATTAAAAAATTATATCAAATCTCGAATTATAATTTGAAAAAGAATAAAAATTAAAAACATTTTATAATAAATCTTGAAATACTATTTAAAAATAATAAAAATTAGAAAATATACTATATTAACTCCTGAATTACAATTTTAAAATAATAAAAAATTAAAAAATATTTTATATTAAATCTTAAGTTGCTTTTAAAAAATATTCTATATTAAATCCCTAATTACTTTTTAAAAAATTAAAAATATTTTATATGAAATCCCAAATTACTTCTTAAAAAATAATTAAAAATAAAAATATTTTCTATTAAATCTTAAATTACTATTTAAAATAATAAAAACTTTAAAAATATTTTTATTAAATCCCAAATTTCTATTTAAAAATAATAAAACTTAAAAATATATTTTATATTAAATGTTGAATTACTATTTGAAAAATAATAAAAATTAAAAATATTTTATAGAAATCCTGAATTACTATTTAAAAATAAAAATTAAAAAATATTTTAAATCAAATCTTGAATTATTTTTTAAAAATAAAATATTAAAAATATATATTAAATCTTGAATTACTATTTAAATATAATAAAAATTAAAATTATATATTATATATATATTGGGTTTAATTTAAATTCATATTGGTTCTCTTTGTGTATGAGGCTTGGTTTAGTTAAAGTCATATGTACATCCAGTTAAAGTTATACGTACATTTAATTTTATGCAAAAAACCAATTTCTTAGGCCAAAAAAATACACAAATTAAGAAAAGAAACTGACCTATACATGAAAAAAACTGACTGCTTAAGCCAAAACTATTATTGTTAGTTGTATGTACATTTAATTAAAGTTATATGTCCATTTAGTAATAGTCATATGCACATTTAATTTTATTCAAAGGAACCGACCTTCCATGAAAAGCACTGACTCCTTAGGCCAAAAAATACACAAATTAAAAACCAGAGTTGACCTTTATATGTAAAGAACTGACTCCTTAGGCCAAAAATATCATTGAAATATCATCTATAGTTATATGTATATTCAATTAAAGTCATATGTACATTCAATTTTATTCAAAGGAATCCACCCTCCGTGAAATGAATCGACCCCTTAAGCAAAAAAAAATACTTACACAAATTAAGAAAAAGAATAGATCCCTCCATAAGAGAAACCAACTCTTTAGGCCAAAATATCATTAAAATATCATTTTTGCTTGTGCATAATTTGGTTAAATCCATATATACATTCAATTTTATCCGAAAGAATTGACCTTACATGAAAAGAACCAACTCTTTACCTTACATGAAAAGAACCAACTCCTTAGGCCAAAAAATACATAACTTAAGAAACAAAACCGACCCCTAAAGAATGGACTTCTTAGGCTAAAAATATCGTTAAAATATCATTTTTACTTGTATGTACATTTAGTTAAAGTCATATGTGCATTTAGTTACAATCATATGTACATTCAATTTTATTCAAAGGAACCAACCCTCCATGTAAAGAACTAATTCCTTAGGCCAAAAATATATAAATTAAGAAAGAGAACCGACCCTTCCATGAAACAAACTGACTCCTTAGGCCAAAAGTATCATTTTTAATTACATGTAAATTCAATTTTATTCAAAAAAAATTGATCTTCCATGAAAAGAATAGGCTCCTCAAGCCAAAATACACAAATTAAGAAAGAGAATCAACCCTTCCATGAAATGAACTAACTCCTTGGGCCAAAAATATCATTTTTAGTTATATGTACATTTAGTTATAGTCATATGTACATTCAATTTTATTCGAATGAGCTGACCCTCCATAGAAAAAAATAGACTCCTTAAGCCAAAAAAATACACAAATTAAAAAATAAAATTAACCTCTCTATGAGAGGAACTAACTCCTTAGGCCAAAAATATCATTTTTAGTTATATGTACATTCAATTAATGTCATATATACATTTAGTTAGAGTCATATGCACATTTAGTTATAGTCATATGTAAATTCAATTTTAGTCAAAGGAACTGACCCTTCATGAAAAGAATCAACACCTTAGGCCAAAAAATACACAAATTAAGAAATAGAACTGA
>JBBYHM010356835.1:0-22004 GCA_038381775.1 Adansonia rubrostipa | reverse complement strand
TGATGCTTTCGTTTTATAAGAAAAGTTTCTCTCTCCATCATTTTTTAGAGTTAAATTTTATTTGTCAATTAGGAGGACAAACACAGATTAACATAGTAATCTCATTTTTTCATGATTGGGTAGTATGAACTCATTCTCCTCATTAGGATAAATGACATTGATGCTTTGGTTTCATAAGAAAAGCTTCTCTTTCCATCATCTTTTAGAGTTAAATTTCATTTTTCAATTGGGAGAGATACGGATTAATATAGTAGTCTCCTTTCTTTTCATGATTGGGCACCATAAACTCACTCCCCGTATTGAGATAAATGACAATGATGCTTTGGTTTTATTTAAAAAGCTTTTCCTTCCATTATTTTTTAGAGTTAAATCTCAATTCTCAGTTAGGACAAACGGGGATTCATATAGTAATCTTATTTTTTTCATGGTTGGGCACTATAAACTCAATCTCATAATTAGGATAAATGACACTGGTGCTTTGGTTTCATAAGAAAAGCTTCTTTTTCCATCCTTTTTTAGAGTTAAATTTCATTTGCTAATTGGGAGAAATATGGATTCATATAGTAATCTCCTTTCCTCTCATAATTGGGCACCATAAATTCATTTTCATCATTAATATAAATGATATTGATGCTTTGGTTTCATAAAAAAAGCTTCTCTTTTCATAATTTTTTAGAATTAAAGTTCATCTCTCAATTGGGACAAACACGGATTCATATAGTAATCTCTTTTTTTTTCATGATTGGGCACCGTAAACTCATTCTCCTCACTTCGATAAATGACATTGATGCTTTGGTTTCATAAGAAATGCTTCTCTTTCCATCATTTTTTAGACTTAAATTTCATTTGTCAATTAGGACAAACACGGATTCATATAGCAATCTCTTTTTTTGCCATGATTGGGCCCCATAAACTCATTCCCCGCATTGGGATAAATGACATTGATGCTTTGGTTTCATCTAAAATGCTTCTCTTTCCATCATTTTTTAGAGTTAAATTTCATTTGTCAGTTGGGGCAAACACGAATTCACATACTAATCTCATTTTTTTCATGATTAGGCACCATAAACTCATTCTGCTCATTAGGATAAATGACATTGATGCTTTGCTTTCATAAGAAAAGCTTCTTTTTCCATCATTTTTTAGAGTTAAATTTCATTTCTTAATTGGGAGAAATACGGATTCACATTGTAATCTCCTCTCCTTTAATGATTGGGCTCCATAGACTCATTCTCTTTATTAGGATAAATGACATTGATACTTTGGTTTCATAAGAAAAGCTACTATTTCCATCATTTTTTAGAGTTAAATTTCATTTGTTAATTGGGATAAGAATGGATTTATATAATAATCTTGGGCATAAAAACTCATTCTCCTTATTAGGATAAATGATATTGATGCTTTAATTTTATAAGAAAGCTTCTCTTTCCACTTTTTTTAGAGTTAAATTTCATTTGTTAATTAGGAGAAACATGGATTCACATAGGAATCTCTTTTCATTTCATGATTGGGCATCATAAACTCATTCTTCTGATTAGGATAAATGTCATTGATGCTTTGGTTTCATAAGAAAAGGTTCTCTTTCCATCATTTTTTAGAGTTAAATATCATTTGTCAATTAGGACAAGCGCGGATTCACATAATAGTCTCCTTTTTTTTCATGATTGGGCACCATAAACTTATTCTCTGCATTAGGATAAATGACATTGATGCTTTGGTTTAGTGATAAAAACTTCTCTTTCCATCATTTTTAAGAGTTAAATTTCACTTTCCAATTAGGACAAACACGTATTCACATTATAGTCTCTTTTCTTTTCATGATTGGGCACCATAAACTCATTCCCCATATTGGGATAAATGACATTAATGCTTTGGTTTCAGTTAAAAAGCTTTTCTTCCCACCATTTTTTAGAATCAAAGTTCGTCTCTCAATTAGGACAAAAATGGATTCAGATAACAATCTCCTTTTTTTTCATGATTGGGCACCATAAACTCATTCTACTCATTGGGATAAATGACATTGATGCTTTGGTTTCATAGGAAAAGTTCTCTTTTTATAATTTTTCAGAACTAAAGTTCATCTCTCAATTAAGACAAGCACAGATTCACTTAGTAATCTCCTTTCCTTTCATAATTGGGCACCGTAAACTCATTCTCCTCATTGGGATGAATGACATTAATGCTTTGGTTTCATAAGAAAAGCATCTCTTTCCATCATTTTTAAGAGTTAAATTTAATTTATTAATGGGACAAACACGGAATCACATATTAATCTCATTATTTTCATGATTAGGCACCATAAACTCATTCTCCTCATTAGGATAAATGACATTGATGCTTTGGTTTCATAGGAAAACCTTCTATTTCCATCATTTTTTAGAGTTAAATTTCATTTGTCAATTGCAACAAACAAAGATTAACATAGTAATCTTCTTTTTTCATGATTGGGCACCATAAACTCATTCTCCTTATTAGGATAAAAGAAATTGATGCTTTGGTTTCATAAGAACAACTTCTTTTTTCATCATTTTTTAGAGTTAAATTTCATTTGTCAATTGGGATAAATATGGATTCACATAGTAATCTCCTTTCTTTCCATGATTGGGCACCATAAACTCATTCTCCTCATAGGGGTAAATGACATTGATGCATTGGTTTCATAAGAAAAGCTATTTTTTCAATCATTTTTGGAGTTAAAATTTATTTGTCAATTAGGACAAACAAGATTCACGTAGTAATCTCCTTTCTTTTCATGTTTGGGCACCATAAACTCATTCCCCACATTGGGATAAATGACATTGATGCTTTGGTCTCATTTAAAGAGCTTTTCTTCCCATCATTTTTTAGAATCAAAGTTCATCTATTAATTAGGACAATGACAGATTTCACATAGTAATCTCTTTTTTTTTCATTATTAGGCACCAAAAATCATTCTACTCATTGGGATAAATGGCATTGTTGCTTTGGTTTCATAAGAAAAGCATATCTTTTTGCTATTTTTTGTAATTAAAGTTTGTTTCTCAATTGGAACAAATCAAGATTCGTATAGTAATCTCCTTTCTTTTTGTGATTAGGTACCGTAAACTCATTCCCTGCATTGGGATAAATGGCATTGATGCTTTGGTTTCATAATAAAAGGTTCACTTTCCATCCTTTTTTAGAGTTAAATTTCATTTGTCAATTGGGTCAAACACAAATTCACAGAGTAATCTCCTTTCTTTTCATGATTGGGCACCATAAACTCATTCTCCTCATTGGGATAAATGACATCGATGCTTTGGTTTCATAAGAAAAGCTTATCTTTCCATCATTTTTAAGCGTTAAATTCCATTTGTCAGTTGGGACAAACACAGATTCATATAGTAAGCTCTTTATTTTTTTCATGATTGGGCACCATAAACTCATTCTCCTTATTAGGATAAATGATATTGATGCTTTGGTTTCATAAGAAAAGCTTCTCTTTTCATCATTTTTTAGAGTTAAATTTCATTTGTTAGTTAGGACAAACACGGATGCACATAATAATCTCTTTCTTTCTTCATGATTGGGCATCATAAAGTCCATCCCTGCATTGGGATAAATGACATTATTGCTTTAGTCTCATTTAAAAGCTTTGCTTCCCACCATTTATTAGATTCAAAGTTTGTCTATCAATTAGGACAAAGACAGATTTCACATAATAATCTCCTTTCTTTTCATGATTGGGCACCATAAACTTGTTCTACCCATTGGGATAAATGACATTGTTGCCTTGGTTTCATAAGAAAAAGATCTCTTTACACTATTTTTTAGAATTAAAGTTTGATTCTTAATTAGGACAAATACGAATTCATATAGTAATCTCCTTTATTTTCATGATTGGGTGCCATAAACTCATTCTCCTCATCAGGATAAATAACATTGACGCTTTGGTTTCATAAAAAAAGCCTTTCTTTCCATCATTTTTTAGAGTTAAAGTTCATTTATGAATTGGGACAAATACAGATTTACATAGTAGTCTCCTTTTTTTTTCATGATTGGGCACCACAAACTCATTCTCCTCATAGGGATAAATAAAATTGATGCTTTGGTTTTGTAAGAAAAGCTTCTCTTTCCATCATTTTTAAGAGTTAAATTTCTTTTGTCTAGCAATCAATGCCCCTTTTCATGTCCATGTCCAAGATTGTTAAAAATTAGCCCGGATAAAATAAGGTGTCTACAAGCATCATAAACTCGTTCTATTCATTAGGATAAAAACATTATTGCTTTTGTTTTGTAAGAAAAGCTTCTCTTTTCACATTTTTTAGAATTAAAGTTCATTTCTCAATTGGGACAAACAGGATTCGCGTATTAATCTCCTCTCTTTTCATGATTGGGCACTGTAAACTCGTTCTCTTTGTTAGGATAAATGATATTGATGCTTTGGTTTCATAAGAAAAGCTTTTATTTCCATCATTTTAAGATTTAGAGTTTATTTTTCAATTGGGACAAACATAGATTCACCTAGTAATCTCCTTTCTTTTCATGATTGGGCACCATAAACTCATTCTCCTCATTGGCATAAATGACATGATGCATTGGTTTCATAAGAAAAGCCTCTCTTTCCATCATTTTTTAGAGTTAAAGCTCATTTGTCAATTAGAACAAACACGGATTCATATAGTAATCTTCTTTCTTTTCGTCATTAGGCACTATAAATTCATTCTCCTTGCTAGGATAAATGACATTGATGCTTTAGTTTCATAAGAAAAGCTTCTCTTTCCATCATTTTTTAGAGCTAAATTTCATTTATTAATTGGGACAAACACGGATTCATATAATAATCTCATTTCTTTTAATGATTGGGCACCATAAACTCATTTTGCTCATTAGGATAAATGACATTGATGCTTTGGTTTTATTTAAAATGCTTTTTTTCTGCCATTTTTAGAACTAAAATGCGTCAGTTAATTAGAAAAAAGATGGATTCGCATAATAATCTCTTTTCTTTTCATGTTTGGGCAACATAAACTCATTCTACTTATTGGATAAATGACATTGTTGCTTTGGTTTCATCAGAAAAGCTTCTCTTTGTACCAATTTTTAGAATTAAAGATCGTTTCTCAATTTAGACAAACACAGATTCACATAGTAATCTTCTTTCATTTCATGATTGGGCATCATAAACTTATTCCCCTCATTCGGATAAATGACATTGATGCTTTGGTTTTGTAAAAAAAAGCTTCTCTTTCCATCATTTTTTGGAGTTGAAGTTCATTTGTTAATTAGGACAAACCTGGATTCACATAATAATCTCCTTTCTTTTCATGATTAGGCACCATAAACTCGTTCTCTTCATTGGGATAAATAACATTGATGCTTTGATTTCACAAGAAAAGCTTCTTTTACCATCATTTTTTAGAGTTAAAGTTTATTTGTCAATTGAGGCAAACACGGATTGACATAGCAAACACGGATTGACATAATAATCCATTTTTTTTCATGATTGGGCACCATAAACTCAATCTCCAAATTAGCATAAATGAGATTAATGCCTTAGTTTTATAAGAAAAGCTTCTCTTTCAATCTTTTTTTAGAGTTAAAATTCATTTGTCAGTTGGGACAAACATAGATTCACATAGTAATCTCATTTCTTTCTATGATTAAGCACCACAAACTCATTCTCTCACTAGGATAAATGACATTGATGTATTGGTTTCGAAAGAAAAGCTTCTCTTTCCATCCTTTTTTTAGAGTTACATTTCATTTGTTAATTAGGACAAACATAAATTTACATAATACTCTCCTTTCTTTTAATGATTGTGCACCATAAACTCATTTTCAGCATGGATAAATGACATTGATGCTATGGTTTCATTTAAAAAGCTTTTCTTCCCACCATTTTTTAGAATGAAAGTGCGTCAGTCAATTAGGGTAAAGATGGATTCACATCATAATTTTCTTTCTTTTCATGAATGGGCACCATAAACTTTTCTTCTCATTAGGGAAATGACATTGTTGCTTTGGTTTAATCAGAAAACCTTCTCTTTCAACTATATTTTAGAATTAAAGATTAATTCTCAATTGGGATAAACATGGATTCACATAGTAATCTCCTTTCATTTCATGATTGGGCATCATAAACTTATTTCTCTTATTAGGATAAATGACATTGATGCTTTGGTTTCATAAGAAAAGCTTCTCTTCCCATCATTTTTTAGAGTTAAAGTTTATTTGCCAATTAGGACAAACCCAGATTCACATAATAATCTCCTTTCTTTTCATGATTAGGCACTATAAACTCATTCTCCTTTTTGGGATAGATGACATTGATGCTTTGGTTTCATAAGAAAAGCTTTTTTTACCATCATTTTATAGAGTTAAAGTTCATTTGTCAATTGGGGCGAACATGGATTCACATAATAATCCATTTTCTTTTCATGATTGGGCACTAGAAACTCATTTCTTGCTTTGGGATTAATGACATTGAAGCTTTGGTTTCATTTAGAAAGCTTTAGTTCCCATCATTCTTTAGAATCAAAGTTCATCTACGAATTAGGACAAAGACAGATTAACATAATAATCTCTTTTCCTTTCATGATTAGGCATCATAAACTCGTTCTAGTCATTGGAATAAATGACATTGATGCTTTGGTTTAATAAGAAAAGCTTCTTATTCCATTATTTTTTAGAGTTAAAGTTCATTTGTCAATTAGGATAAACATGAATTCACATAGTAATCTCCTTTCTTTTCATGATTGGGCACCATAAACTCATTCTCCTCATTAGGATAAATAGCATTGATGCTTTGGTTTCTTAAGAAAAGCTTCTCTTTCCATCATTTTTTAGAGTTAAATTTTGTTTGTCAATTAGGACAAACATAGATTCACATAACAATCTCCTTTCTTTTCATGATTGGGCACCACAAACTCATTCCCCACTTTGGGATAAACGACATTGATGCTTTGGTTTCATTTAAAAAGCTTTTCTTCTCGCCAACTTTTAGAATCAAAGTTCATCTGTTAATTACGTCAAAGACGGATTCACATAATAATCTTCTTTCTTTTCATTATTAGGCACCATAAACTCATTCTACTTATTAGGATAAATGACATTGATGCTTTGGTTTCATAAGAAAGCTTCTCTTTCCACCATTTTTTAGAATTAAAGTTCATTTCTCAATTGGGCAAACATGGATTCATATCGTAATCTCTTTTCTTTCCATGATTGGGCACCACAAACTCATTCTCCTTATTAGGATAAATGACATCGATGCTTTGGTTTCTAAAGAAAAGCTTCTCTTTCCATCTTTTTTTAAGGTTAAATTTTGTTTGTCAATTAGGACAAACACAGATCCACATAACAATCTCCTTTTTTTTCATGATTGGGCACCATAAACTCATTCCCCACTTTAGGATAAATGACATTGATGCTTTGGTTTCATTTAAAAAGCTTTTCTTCCCACCAACTTTTACAATCAAAGTCTATTTGTTAATTAGGACAAAGATAGATTCACATTATAATCTCCTTGCTTTTCATGATTAGGCACCATAAACTCATTTTACTCATTAGGATAAATGACATTGATGCTTTGGTTTCATAAGAAAAGGTTCTCTTTCCACCATTGTTTGGAATTGAAGTACATTTCTCATTTGGGCGAACATGGATTCACATAATAATCTCTTTCTTTTCATGATTGGGCACCATAAACTCATTCTCCTCATTAGGATAAATGACATTGATGCTTTGGTTTCATATGAAAAGCTTCTCTTTCTATCATTTTTTAGAGTTAAAGTTCATTTGTCAATTAGGACAAACATGGATTCACATACTAATCTTTTTTCTTTTCATGATTGGGCACTGTAAACTTATTCTTTTTTTAGGGATAAGTGACATTGATGTTTTGGTTTCATAAGGAAAGCTTCTCTTTCCATGATTTTTAAAGTTAAAGTGCTTTTGTTAATTAGGAGAAACACGAATTCACAGTGTAATCGCCATTCTTTTCATCGTTGGGTGCAATAAAGCTTCTCTTTCTTTTCATAGTGTAATCTCCATTCTTTCCTTTTCCCCATTAGCATAAATGACATTGAGGCCTTGGTTTCATAAGAAAAGCTTCTCTTTCCATGACTTTTTAAAGTTAAAGTTCATTTGTTAGTTGGGACAAACATGAATTCACATAGTAATCTCATTTCTTTTCATGGTTGGGAACCATAAACTCATTTTTTTCATTAGGGTAAATGACATTGATGCTCTCATTTCATAAAAAAAGCTTCTCCTTCCATTTTTTTTTTTAGTTAAATTTCATTTGTTAATTGAGACAAACACAGATTCACATAATAATCTCCTTTCTTTTCATGATCGGGAACCATTAACTCATTCTCCGTATTCGGACAAATGACATTGATGCTTTGGTTTCATTTAAAAAGCGTTTCTTCCCACCATTTTTTAAAATCAAAGTTCATCTATCAATTCAGATAAAGAAGGATTCACATAATAATCTCCCTTCTTTTCATGATTGGGCACCCTAAACTCGTTCCCTACATTAGGATAAATGACATTGATGCTTTGGTTTCATTTAAAAGGCCTTTCTTCCCCCCAATTTTTATAATCAAAGTTCCCTTATCAGTTCGGACGAAGATGGATTCATATAATAATCTCTTTTCTTTTCACAATTGGGCATCATAAACTTGTTCTCCTCATCAGGATAAATGACATTGATGCTTTGATTTCATATGAAAAGCTTTTTTTTAATCATTTTTTGAGTTAATCTTCATTTGTCAATTAGGACAAACACAGATTCACATAATAATCTCCTTTCTTTTCATAATTGGGCACCATAAACTCATTCCATGCACTAGGATAAATGACATTGATGCTTTGGTTTCATTTAAAAAGCTTTTCTTCCTACCATTTTTTAGAATCAAAAGTTAGTCTGTCAATTAGAACAAAGATAGATTTCACATAATAATCACCTTTCTTTTCATGATTGGGCACCATAAACTCATTCTACTTATTGGGTGAATAACATTGTTGCTTTGGTTTTGTAGACACCTTATTTTGTTCAGGCTAATTTTTAACAATCTGGGACATGGATGTGAAAGGGGGCAATGATGTAGGGGACATTTTGCTAAATATCTTTCCCTTTAGACTCAAAAATGCTTAGGCAACCTATCAATGGGCCATGGTAGGCTTATTCCATGAATGATACACAAAGAAATAAAGGTCTGCATGGACGACATGATTGCCAGGTTAACAAAAAAGGGTGAGCATGTCACAGACCTTCAAAAGCTTTTTGAATGGCTACAAAAATTTCAACTCAAATTGAATCATGCCAAATGTACCTTCAGAGTCACTTCGGGCAAGCTTCTAGGCTTTATAGTCAATGAAAAAGGGATTAAAGTTGACCCGACAAAGTCAAAGCCATTCAAGATATGCCACCACCTTAAACCCAAAAGGAAGTGAGAAGCTTTTTGGGGAGACTAAACTACATTGCTAGATTTATATCCTAGCTTACTGATAAATGCGACTCCATCTTTTGGCTCCTTAACAAACAAAATTCGGGAGAGTGGAATAAGGCATGTTAAGAAGCCTTTGATATAGTCAAACATTATCTGTCAAGCCCACCAGTATTGGTACTACTAGTGCCTAGTTGAACTTTAATCCTTCATTTGGAAATCTTCGACAAGTCAACGGGTTTTGTATTAGGATAGCGTGATGAGTTAGGAAAGAAGGAACAAGCAATCTACTACTTAAGCAAAAAGTTCATGGAATACGAGTGCAACTACTCCGCAGTCGAGAAGTTGTGCCATGCTTTGGTGTGGACAGCCAAAAGGCTGAGGTAGTACATGCTGTATCACACCACACGGTTGATTGCAAGGCTTGATCCTATCAAGTATCTATGCGAAGCCCCTGCACTACCAGAAAGGTTAACTAGATGGCAAGTCCTATTTTTTGAATATTACATTGCCTATGTCAGTTAAAAAGCCATTAAGGGCAGTGTAATTGTTGATTTTTTGGCAAGTCGAGCAGCAGATGATTATGAGCCCATAAGTTTCAACGTTCTAGATAAAGATCTAATGTGCATTTCTAAAGATGAAAATGCCTCCAACCAAGATAATCCTGGAAGATGTATTTTGATAGAGCATCAAATGCTGTAAGACATGGAATTGAGGCAATATTAATGTCACCCGAAAAAAGTCATTATCCATTCACAGTAAGGCTAAATTTCGACTAAAGAAATAATATCAGAAAATATGGAGTTATGTCATGGGGCTTTAAGCAACCATTGAGAGTAATGTCAAGACATTACAGGTGTTCGGCGATTCGACCTTAGTCATTTACCAATTGAAAACGGAATGGCAAACTTGTGACACCAAGCTGATCCAATATGGGAAGCTAATAGCAGAACTCAAGAAAAAATTTGATGATATCAGTTTTTGACACTTACTAACAGAAGAGAACCAAATAGTTGATGCTTTGGCTACTTTGTCATGCATGTTTAAAGTCAGCCAAGAGTCGGACATTGCTCCCATCCAGATAAGCATCTACGCAATCTCGGTTCATTTTCATAGCATCAAAAAAGAGAAGGATGGCCTACCGTGGTATTATGACATGCTTTGTTACATCGAGGATTAGCAATATCCAAAACATGCAACTGAGACTAATAAAAGAATTGTTATAAGGTTGGCTATGGGATTTGTTCTCGATGGAAAATCTTATACAACAGGAGTCATGATCAAGTATTGCTCAGATGCATTGATACTCCTAAAGATAAAAGGATCCTAGAATAAGTTCATCGAGGGATTTGTGGCACACATGCTAATGGACATCGAATAGCCAAGCAAATCATAAGAGTGGGTTATTACTGTTAACCCTCGAGAGAGACTGCATCAATTATGCCCGAAAATGCCATAAGTGTCAAATTTATGCAGACAAGATCAATGTCCTTGTAGCACCACTTCATGTCATGATGACATTGTGGCACTTCTCCATGTGGGTCATGGATGTGATCGGGTCGATCACCTCTAAAGCTTCCAATGGGCATCATTTTATCTTCGTAGCAATTGACTATTTCACCAAATGGGTGGACACTGCCTCATTTGCTACTATCAGTAGATCAACCGTCTATCAGTTTGTCAAGCCAGGCATCATCTGTAGATATGGTCTTCCAAACCAAATCATCACAGACAATGCAAGCAACTTAAACAATAAAGTGATGTAAGCGGTCTACTTATAGTTCAAGATCTAGCATCATAATTTTGTCCCTTATTGCCAAAAGATGAATGGGGCAGTCGAGGCAACCAATAAAAACATCAAAAGAATAATTGAGAAAATGGTCGGGACTTATAAAGATTGGCATAAGAAGCTATCATTTGAACTTCATGCTTATCGGACCTCAGTTCACACTTTCATTGTCTTTGGGATAGAAGCTATATTACCTATCAAAGTAGAGATCCCTTCTCTCAGAGTCTTGATGGCAACCAAACTTCAAGAGGCTGAATGGGTCAAGATTAGATACAACCAGCTCAACCTCATTAAAGAAAATGCATGAAAGCCATCTACCATGGTCAAATGTATCAAAGATGCTTGATTCGAGCCCACAACAAAAAGATGTGCCCACAACAATTTCACCTAGGCGAATTGGTATTGAAGAAGATCCTCCCAATTCACAAAGATGCACGAGGCAAGTACACCCCTAATTGGGAAAGACCATATGTCATGAAGCAAGCTTTCTCCGGAGGGGCCTTAATCTTGTCAGAAATGGATGGCAATGCCTTGCCCAACCCAGTCAACTCAGATTCTATCAAGAAATATTACACGTAGAGAATGAAAACCTGAAAAGGCATCATTCAAAAAAAAAGAAAACAAAAAAAACAAAAACAAAAACAAAAACAAAAACAAAACAAAAAAACAAAAAAAAAGAAAGAAGAAAACAAAAAAGAGTTTAAACAAAAATCTAAAAAGGGCATCTAGGCAATTGACCCAACTACAGTTGAAAACTTGCAAGGGTGACTCGAGAAGATCAATTTTGATACGGCATAAATTGAGAGCACCTGCAGAACAATGCAAAGTAATCCTATGGATTTTTCAAAGATCAACTCATACTAGTCACATTTATTATTCGAGAAAGGTCTTGAAAAGCACCTAAAGAGCATCTATGTCATGATTGTCAGAGGCATCTTTCACCCAAAAGATAATCTTTCTGGCTACCTTATCAATTATTTGTCAAATAGTGTATTGAGTTGTATCTCTTTGCTATCATAAATAAACATTGCCTTGTTTCTTTTAACCCCTGTACAATTCCATTGCACTTGTCATTTAACTGATAATGATTGATAATCAACTGAAATATGCATTAGGACATCTGATATTACATCGAAAGGAAAAGAAAAGCACAGAGAACTTTGCTCAAGCCCTAGTTATCAAGTTCATGCACTTTGCACATCCCAACACCCACTCGGCATGACCATACACCAAACCATTTCTGGCTTTCACAACCCACTTCTCAAGAAAAACCATTTTAAGATAACCAAAAATCAACCCATGCATTATATTTGAATCCTATCGAAGTCAGAGACATCAACCTAATTAGGCAAATAGTTTCCAAATTATTGACAATGCCTTCGAATCGTCAGGAAAATGATTGAGCCTCCCTAATTGAGAAATGCAATAATCCAAATTCTTGAGAATAGATTGTTTGTCGTATCCCCAATGGAGCTGGGACAACCTACAATCCTTAACGGGATTAGGAAAATTCCCATCCATGGCTGTAATAAAAACAAAGCGACATCCTTATGAGAGTCTGAATGACGTACAAGAAAAACTTTGGCTATCTCCCATATTAGACTTCGCATAATGCAATCATGATAGCATCCTACATCATGTATTCACATTACCATCACATATCATGAATTTTTGTAATGTTACTTCAAGCCAGGTTCACCAAACCTCTAAGGATTCCCTAGTAGGAACTCTAAGCTTCGTAAACCAAGGGTTATTCAGGAGGCACCTATCAAGAAACCTTCATAAGCCCACACAAGCTAGTGGCAACAAACTTGTCTGCAAATAACCGAATGCCAATCATACCCTTTTCAAAGTCCATGAGACAATGGCCTCTTTTCAAAGCCCATACGTTAGTGACACCTTTCCAAAAGCCCATAACTCAGTGGCACCCCCTTAAAGCCCATAAGTCAGTGGCACCCTTTTCCAAGCTTGTAAGTTAGTGGCACCGTTTCTAAAACCCCACATAGTAACATGTATCAATACAGTGGTTCATAGTATAAATATAATGGTTCATTGTATTGATAAAATGATCATTGTATCGATACAATGTTTATTGTCTCAATACACTTAAGGTTTTTGGACCAAATGTATCGATACATGCAGGCCATTTTCCACGAGTCAAAAATTTTTGACTCATTTTTCATTGATCTAAAACTCAATTTCAACTCTTTTCTTTTTATCAGAAAAGATTAAAACCCATATCAGATTATGAATTTAGACTTTTGAATTAATGAAAACACTTTTAAAGTCTAAATTAGATAAAAAAGGTTAATGTCACATGATCACCTTACTTCTCCTTAGTTTGTTAACCAAGATCACCATCAGCCACCCTATTTGCTGGAAATTCATTTTAGCATTTAAACTAACCACCCTATGTCCATCAGATTGGTAGCAAGATGCCCCCTACAGCCACTCTATAGTCACCAAGCTGACATCACTTTGTCCCTTTTGAGAAATGACCAAAAGTACCTTCAATTTGGCTCTAAAATGCTAGTATAAATAGACTGCTTATATCTCGCTGAGGACTTTTAGATTCTAGCTTGTTTTAGCTTCCAAAAACATATTCACATATCAAGAAAATTAAATCCCGTAGGTCTTTACTCATCACCTAAAAATAACCCCAAAACACTCACTCTCAACCATTACATATTTTGAAAATCACCCTCATCTATACCAAAACCAAAAACTTATTATTTCTCTTTTTTTCTTGCTTATTAATAACAAGAAAAAGAGGAAAATTCAAGCCATCTCCACTGCTCCAACTATTTGGCCAAAAATTAAAGTTTTGTTGGTATAACTTCTTACTTTATCACTTTTATATTCTATTTTTTAGCATCTTCATCATTTTAGTGAGCTCTCAATATTTCCATCACCCTCTTAGGATTCTCATGCATTATTGTGGCTTTTGGTTATGATAGTTTAGGATTTGGATGCCTTAATGCCTCTTTGATGTGTAAAATGCCTCATTTCATCCTCATTATTTTGATAGCTCTTGCCCATTCATTTTATGCCATATTCATGCATCTTATTATGATTAATCCATGTATGAATCCTTAGCCTAACATATTTCAACCATATTTAAACATTAGCTTGCATCTTGTCATGAATTATTGTTATTTTCAGCATCATAACATTTTCTTGTCAAAGTGCATAACACTTTCTTTATCAAGACCATTGGTAAAGTTTGCATCCCCATTCATGTTTTGTACCATCTCTTTGTATGTTCATTGTCTTCTCCTTGTCTAAATGTATTTTTGATGGTTATCAAAAAATGATTTTCAAAACCTCCCCAAGCCAAGCATGTTAACCTCAACCAATAAGGGTTAGATGAACTGAGCATTTTCCTTAAAGTTAGCAAAAATCTTAGGGAAAATTAAGTTTTCTAGATCTAGAATCATGGTTAAACGAGCTCAAATATTTTGATTTTCCAACAAAAATGGCCTTGCACTTGTTCCCAAAATGTTTGTCCTTTGTTTTTGAGTTGAAACTTTGAATGGTACGATCAACGGGCTGTTTTATCATCCCAAACTACTCCAGAGCCATGCAGATGAGTTCGTTATGTCAATGACCCAAGTTTGGATGTTCGAATGTCAATGACCCAAGTTTAGACCCGAAAACACAAAGAAAAATAAAAAAATATCCCCTGCTTTGCTTTATCACCTACTGGCAACACAACTGTTGCAAATTGAAAAATCCATTTAAAACCCTAAATGATTTTTCATGAATTTTTTAATAGTTTTCTTGCAAAGTGTGTCAAATTATCTTTAAAATGATGTCTTATTTACCCCTTGATCATTCTAGATGAGAGAGTTATGATTTTTTAAATCTAAACTATCCAAAACCCTTAGAATCAATAACATGTATTCTGATTGGGCCTTCAGACCCATTAAATGATTTTTCCAAATTTGTCAAACATTTTTCCTAAAAGATTCATGGAATTCCCTTTTCAGAAAGGTATTTGTTTGCAATTTTTTGATACCAAATGAGTCTGAGGTGATTTTTCAAATTTGGACACACCTTGTCCCTCATATGCTCTGCCAGTAGCATAATTAATCCAAACTTGAAAATTTTTTCCCCTAGAAGGAATATTTTTAGATTGATCCTCACCGAGTTACCTTTCTAAAGGTATCTTGTCTACACTCTAAGGCCTTTAAACCAATTTAGAATAAATCCAAAAAGTGGAATAGCGTGATGTTATCCTCCATTTTCGGTTATGGTTAAAATTGAGTCATTTTTCGCGCTTCATCTCAAGACATTTGAATGTCTCCGTATCACCTCGATCAAACTTGAGAACATGCTTCGACCTCCCACAAGCTCGTACCAGGGCACAAATATATTTTTACATCTTTAACATCCTTATTCATAATTTTTTTTGCCAAAAGTCATCAAAATGCTCACTTATTTTCTAAATCACAAAGTTTTGTCAACTTAATTTTTTCAACTTGACTTCTTTAAATAATGTCAGACATGTCACTTTTGCGGATACTCTAACCTTGACCTTCTAAGGGGATACTCCAACCCCGCTTTTCAAAATTGACAAGATTTAAAAATCTTTCTTTGTCAAAATTATATGTCATCCACAGTGATACTCTAACCCTATCTTTTCGAGGGGATACTCTAACCTTGTCTTTCAACTACAATTAAATTTTTCTCCTTCTCAGACTTTCATGAATATGTCAAACAAATCTTGTTCAATTAAGAAACCCAAATGCATCTTGAAAATTGTCAATTCAGTTATTCCCAGATAATCAATACCAACTACGAGATTAATTCCAATAGTCCATCCTTTTTCTTTATCATTACATTGAATGATCCATGTTATGTTACTTCATTTGTTGCGTTACTAACATAATTTTTTCATGATGATTATTTACATTCATGTTTTCCAATCATTTCAAATAAAATTAAAGGTAATGTTCCATGTGGGTATCTCTCCAGTGCCTAAAGTGGAACATTCCATTTTCAAAGTAAAATCTAGAGGTCATTTTTATTAAAAAATCTTTATATTCCTTATCTTTTCGAGGTGTGCATGAGATTAAATCCTTTCATCAAAACCTGGATTTGTATTTCTATAAAATTCATGCATTAAGAAGGGGTTATTTCAAAATAATGATGAGTTAAGATCAAAAGAATCAAAATCAAGATAAGACATAGCTAGTAAGGTATAGATTTTAGGCATCACGAAGAGGTTCGTGCCTTATCATTCACAACCAACTCTCGAACCCAAATGGTAAATCTTTATACTACATAGACCACAGGATCAATGTTTCAAGTTTCATAACTCAAAACACAGGGTTTCAATTGGAATCCAATCATGCCTAGCCCAAAATGATCGGTGGTGACTCTAAGCGTTGGCCATTTCGTGATGGTCATCTGAGACCAATAAGATGAGCAATTCATCTTATGGTCCCCTTCACTATATTACAAGTCAAGAATCCATACCTTTTCGGTCTCACACATTGTAAAGGAAAAGTCTCGGTCAAGAAGACATTTCTTAGTAAAAAAATATTATAGGTCGTACACACCCATAGATTTGTAAGGATCCATGCCAGGGCACGTTGCGACAGCTTGGCAACTTTACTAGGGACTGTATAAAGAATGTTAGCTTTAATGGAGAGATTGAACTAAGAAGGGGGTGAATTGGTTCTATAAAAACTTTGTAAATTTGAAAATTAAAATAAAATAAGGAAAAAAATCAACAATGGATGTATAGAGGTTCAGTCCTTTAATTCGGCACCTACGTCCTCTCTTTTTGGTACTTTCTTACCAAGGTGATTTCCATAATTCACTAAGGAAATTGTTACCTTTAAGGATAAGGCATAACCTTACACAACTATCTTTTAAGGCTTAGGTAGAACCTTCTTATTACTTTGAGAATTATACCTTAAACTCTTAAGTATTTTCACTCACTTTCACATAACTGCTTTTATGAAATAAAAGAAGTATTTTGCAAACTAATTGAACCTCTAGTAGGTGGATGTTTGCTAGAATTTAAGTACAAGAAGAATGAGATACAAATAGACTTGAAGAGTATGAATTGATACAAGTAGAAAATAATGAATTTGATGGTTTTGGGCTTTTGTTGTTCAATGATTCAATGAAATCTATATCTCTATCTTTTCAGCTATTTGGAACCTCCATTTATAGCTGCAAATTGATTTATAGATGCTGGCCATTTAATTCGATGGTTGAAGAGCCGTTGTAACCTTCATAAACGTTAATTTTCATTCAATCCCACGCTAAAGTATCGATACAATACCAATAGTATCGATAGACAATTAAAAAGGTGATTGTTATAACTTGTTGTATCAATACTGGGGTCTCAGTATCGATACAGATACCTTTGTATCGATAAATATGAGGGTTTCAACCAAACATAGGCTACTGCCAAACTTCGTATCGATACTCATGGGATGAGTATCGATACTAAGTAGTATGTATCTATACATACACGCTTGTATCAATACATTTGAGGATTTCATACAAACCTTGGCTATTGCGAAGCCCTGTATTGATACTCAGGGAGTGAGTATTGATACTAAGCAACCTGTATCGATACACATGTTCATTGTATCGATACATTTGAGGGTTTTATGCAAGTATCGATACACATGTTCTTTGTATTGATACTAGGCTTCAAAACTTGTTTGAGAAATCATTTTATTGACTCAAACACATCTCAATAATTACAAACTTAGTATTTTTAAAGATGTTTTTCAATTTAAACAAAAATATGAAGTTTAGTATTAATTTAACTTAAGTTTGTTTGTTATATCAAAACTAAAATCAAGGTTAACAATCTCCCCCTTTTTGATATAACAAAACTTAAGATAAATTTACTTGTGTTTGAGTTTAACGAGGAAATAACTCCTCCTCAATATGTTGCCCAAGATTAGAAATTATGCTTAAGAAATTAAGTTTAAGATGTAATTCGGGTTCCAACATATGTATAATCAATTCATATTTCATGTTTCAACATAGGCATAATCAATTCATGAAAAGCAACATATTGCAAATTTAAGGTCTTTCTCCCCCTTTTTGTTATATCAAAATAGAATTCAAGGATAAATAAGCATAAGTAGGATAAATTAAGCAAGCAAAATATGTTTAAGATAATGCAAAACATAGCATAGAAGTCTAAAATCATGAAAACTGATAAGTAAAAAGAAATCCTAATGATCTTAAGATAAAATCCTAAAGACATAAGCCTAAGTTGACTAGACTTCATCGGTTGCAAGAGTCTCGGTAGGTAGAGGAGAAGGTGGAGGCACACGAGGAAAGGCAACAGAGTAAGCATGGAATTGCTTTGTTAGGGCTCAATAACTTTGCTCAAGAGTAGAGAGACAAGCATCAATGGTGCCGAAACGTCACTCCCATGCATCAAAATGACCCGTAATCGATGTGAACATTGTAGGAATATCCATAAGTGCAGGAGTTAGAGGTGAAGGAGGCTTATCATGTTCCATTTCATCATGATCATTGAGAGCAGAGGCATCCGGTTGCTTAAGTGGTGGCTGTCGATAAGCTTTTGGAACAAAGTCGCTGCCTTGAATTTCATATCTGGCAAGTCCCATAGATTTGCGACCAATGTAGTGATATATGGCTACCATAATATCAGGGTCGCATGATAGATTGAGACCTTGAGTTTTAAAGTAGTAACTTAAAACCATGCCATGAAAAAACTATGACAACGACGTACGCATAGAATGAGGCTCATAAATATGAAGTAGGCTAGATTTGGATGGGTGTCGGATTATATCATATGCAACCACCAATAATTCGCATTACTAATCAACGTATGTTTGGTTCCATATGGACGGAGCACATGTGAAATGATGAGATGAAGTAAGCGATCAACTGATGGAAGGAGTGTGGCTTTGTTGCGAGGGGTGCATAATGCAGCAAGACCCGAGCCTTATTGATGATGCCTTCATTCGAAAAATCAAAGGCAGATCTTGTCTTAAAAGATAGGACTAAATAGCAATGACATTATCGTGGTCATTAACAATGATAGATGCATTGCTAAAAAAGGCACGAACAAGATTTTCATGCACTAGAACATTTAACGAAAGGATTTTGGTCCATCCGAAGGTGTCAAAGGTCTGAAGGTAGGGATAGTTAATGGACCATAGAAATGGAAAATCGATGGCACGGCATTGTTGGATAGGCATTCAGGCATAAATAGTGGTGAACTGCTCTCAAGTCCATCTATCGCAAAAGCATAAGTCAAAGAAGGATTGATTTTGGGGTTAGTGGTGGTTGATGAGCGGAAGAGGTGGAGGCATAGATGATGGGACCTTGACGACGTGCTATTTGTTTGGCTTTCAGAGCCATGGGTTTGTGTGTGGACTTTTGTCAAGTAAGTGGTGAACGAGTAGGTTGAATGGGTAAAAGGCTGTTTAAGGAATTTTGTCAAACAAGTGATAAGCACTAAAATTAAGTTGCAATTGGTGTGGTACGAAGAGTGAATCTAGAATCAATTGCAAAAACAATGATGGGGAACATTTTAGGAATAAGTTAGAAGTGATTTATTGGAAGAAATTTGGACAAAATGGTTGAATTTAGAGAAAAGAGCGGTGAGGGTTAGAGTGATGGGAAGTGTCGGAATCTTAATGGTTTGGATGGTAATGAGTGATTTTGAAATGGTTTTGGGTAAGTGGGATAAAGGAATTTGGTTAATGGATTAATTGATTTTGAAAAGAACTTGAAGATGATGGGCTTTAATAATTGTGGGATGGAATAAAAGAGAAAGAGAGAAAGAGGATGAACAATTTTGTTTCGAATGGAAGAAAATCACGCGGGGGGTTCTATATGAACAGTGAGTATCGATACATAAGAAGCAGCATCGATGATACAGAGAACATTTATGGGTTCTGTATCGATACAAGTAATTGGGTCTTAAGACTTAGATCAAATTACTATTGTATCGATACACACTAAGAAGTATCAATACAGTGTATCGATATAGATGGATAGGTATTGATACAAAGAAAAAATCTAGGTTTGTAACGATACACTGAAAAGAAGTCTCGATACAGGAGAGAAGAATATACTGGAATCGATACAGATAGCCTAGTATGGGTTCATTTTCAACAAGATCTCATCAAATTAGATGTAATTTTGATCTAGTTATCCGTTTAAAACATTTGATAATATATCTTGGACCAAAATTAAGATCATTCAAGGCTTAATCAAGATGCAACAAAATTATTTAATAAATTCATGACAATTGAGCATTATCAAACAAGCAAGTGTGTAAAACTAGTTTTATCAACTTAAGCATTATGCAAATAGTAGTAAGGCACAGCATCAGGATTAAATTAAATTATGAATTTTAGGGTGTATGCATTAATCCAAGTTCTCTTCTAATTATGCAAAATCTATCCTTGTCAAGTGGTTTAGTGAAAATATTAGCTAATTGATGCAAGGTGTCAACAAACTCAGGCACTATATCACCTTTTTACACATGATCTCTAATGAAGTGATGTCTAATTTCTATGTGCTTGGTTCTAGAGTGTTGGATTGGATTTTTGGTGAGACAAATGGCACTAGTATTGTCACATTTAATTGGAATATGATCCATGGTAATGCCAAAATCCTCCATTTATTGTTTTATCCATAAAATTTAGGCATAACAACTACCCACAGATATGTACTTTACTTCAGTTATGGATAAAGCAATACTGTTTTGTTTCTTGGAAAACCATGATATGAGCATATTTCCCAAAAACTGAAGTAAAGTTGGATGAATAATTGTTACTCAGGTAAAGCAGTAAAGGTATTGTCTACTTTATGCTATACTGGAATTTATGCTACCAGATAGAATGCAGAACCAAAGGAAAGTATGAGTACAAACTCGAAAATTCATAAAGCTTTGAATAGAGAAGCTAGGGGTAATATTCTGCTCAAGTTTCACCGTGCCTTCACCATAAAGTACTAAATAGCTAACCAGTATACCAGAATGTTATTTACATCTTACAAATTGGATACTTTCCAAGAAGCAGATCAAATTATGTAACCTCACCTAAGGAGATTATGTTTAAGACCTTTGACAAATAGAACATTTTCAATGTTGGATGAATAATTGTTACTTATAGTTCCAATACCTATAATTTGTCCTTTTGGGTTATCACCAAAGGTAACACTTCCTCCATCATTAGGCTTTAGCTCCATGAATTGATTTTGGTCACTGATCATGTGTCTTGAGCATCCACTATCAAGTTACCAAGAGTTTTCTTTTGTTGAATTTGCCTTGAAGCAATGATCTTCCTCTTACAACCATAAAATCATATTTTCTTTTTGGGTACCCAAACTTTCTTGGGTCCTTGAGTATTAGTGCTCAAAATTTTATGCCTTTTGCAGTCCATTTTAATTTTATAGCTTCATCTTGAGATGTGCTAACACCTTTGGGGACCCATACTCTCCTAATAAGTTTACCTCTAAAAGTGATAGTTTTTAAGGAGCATGTAAGGAATGTGTGACCAAGTTTATGGCAATTTGTACATATACTAGATGCATCAAATAATTTGTTTTGTGTTATAAAGAAGTTCTTGAAGTGAGTTTCTTTTTTGATTCTATTGTAGCCCAAACCATCTTTATCAAAGAATGCCCTTTGTGTTTCTAGCTTGTTATTTAATTTTTGTTGTGCCATATAAAACCTTGAAAATGAGTTATGCAAATTTATGTTTTTTTTTTAGTTAGATCATCAATATTGACTTGTAACTCATCTACTCTTTTCTTAAGGTCATTATTTGTCATGCTTA
>JBBYHM010356825.1:5962-22008 GCA_038381775.1 Adansonia rubrostipa | reverse complement strand
TTTATTTTTAAATAATTTAATAAACTGATTGATCTGTACATTGACTAATCAATTTAAGATATGTACTTTATTCTATATACAAAATTTAAATAAATAATTATTATTAAATAAAATTTATTTTAAAATTAATTTTTATTATCAATTAATTAACTAAAATTTATAAAAAATTTAAAAAGGCCTAACGAAGTAGGAGCTTTAATATTAGTTTTAAAAAATAAAAACTTAAAATTTTACACTGATTGATGCGAGACGATATTGACCAGAAAGATTTGCTGAGAAAAAAAAATCTACATTGAACAATATTAATCCCATTTGATTTTCTCCCCTTTTCCTTTTTGTTTTTTTTTTTTTTCAAAATTGATACGTAACATTGGTGTAGGGATTGATTTCAAAGGTTTTTTTTTTTTAGTATTATTAGGTTTGTTTATATGAGTTTTCTTATGATTAATTTTTATTTATTAAAAAATGTTCAAATAATATATATTTACACATAACTATATATACATAAACACGTATATAATATATAGTTTTTAGAATTTGAAAATTGTTTATTGAAAATATAATTTACTTTCGCTATTTGATTAAAATAAAAGAATAAACAAAATTTCAAGAACAGCATAAAAAATAAAAATATAGTAAAAAGAATATTATAGAAGATAAACAAATCACATTATAAATACCATTTACAAAATGAACCTATTTATAGATTCCTTGAGAAAAATCAAAAGTCGCAATAAAATCAATAAATAATCATAAAAAATTATTTTTAATCATTAATTCATGAAATATTAAAAGATTGAAATTAAATATGCCTTTTGAAACATGATACTGACATTAATACATGATCGATGTAATGTAATAATACAATTCTTAAGTCAATGAATTTAAGGTTTAAGGTGAATTATTATAATAAATTATATAAAATATTTTTATTTAGAGATAAATTTTAAAATAAGATATAAATATCTAAACGTAGCAAATTTAATTCAAACACAATAATTCTCAATCATTATATAATACGTGACACAAAATTAAAAATTATTTTAATAGTGTTAGTTAGACCTGGTAATTTTAGATACAACATGATTATACAACACAATATCAGAATAATGAACATGGCACAAATAGATAAATGTATCAAAATCTGTATAAAACGAATTATTAATGTGTTTAAATTTAGATAATATACCTTGAATATAATTATAACACGAAAAAGTAATAAGAATACGAATATGATGACATGTGAAAATTTTGAACACAAGATGATTACATGACAAAACGAAAATAATCAAAATATGAAATGCATGAAAATAATATAAACACAACACGAATATACAGACATATCAAAATCTACATGACGAATTATTAATGTATAAAATTTTATATAAATATATAATACCTTGAATATGATTATGATAAAAAATAACACGAACACAACACGAATATGCTAGATTTGGCAATTAGTATATCATGTTATGTTTGTATATTTTATTATGTCATAATCCTGTATAAAATATTTTATATTTAGATAAATCTTAATACGTTAATATTTTGTATTATATTAACTTTTAACATTCATATATTTAGGTTATTTTATATTATTTTTTATGCTGTGTCATATTTTATATTATTTATTAATTATTTTTTTTATATTGCATAATTATATCAAGTCTATGATATACAAATCTTTCTTCACAAAAAAAAAAAGTGACTTGTCAAGCGGCAAGGTAAAAAAAAAAAAGAAAAGAACGAAACAAACAAAGTATGAAAAATAGTATAAACATAACATAAGCAATAAACATGACAAAATTTAAATAAAATAAATTATAAAATATCAAAATTTATATAAATAAATAATAAATATGATTATAATATAAAAAATAAAATAAATATAATAAAATTATATTTTTTTATAAAAATAAAAAATAATTACTTACCACTAAATCAACATTTATTCATTTTAATTTTTAGCATGTCCAAATCGATACATTGAATGGTTAAATATAATGTAGTAATGTAATGATAAATGCTTACTACTAAAATATCCAAAAACTGGAAGGTGTTAAGTTAAAGTAAGAGAGAGGAGTGAGGGTGTCCACTGCAGCCGTCGGCGAATGCGTTATCTCCGGCACCGTTGATTCCCTAGTTCCGTGCAGTTGTGAGTTTTTGAACGGTTATATACTCCGCCCATTGTGGATTGATTACATCTTTTGCTCTATTGTAATTATATTTAAAATATTTAATATTTATATAAAATTTAAAAATATTTTTATATTTTTATTAAATTTATATCACTTTTTATAATTATCTAATAATTTTTTTAATTTTTATTATGTAATTATATTGTATCTAATATTACTAAAGTTGACCATCCATACCAAACCTCTAATGGCTCAAATGCCTGCTGACGCCCTGCTCCACTCACTTCACATGGAACTTTCTCGTATCTTTACCGCTTCCTATCGTGTAGTGGGATCCTCTCAGTCCCACCCTATCTATGAGGATGGATGAGATCCTTCTATAGCGGGGATTTGCATTTGCGATTCTATTCGATTTCTTATGGCTTTGAACCCATCAATTCTACAGATGGATCTTTCCTCCTCAGCTTCACTATTTCCATAAACTCCTCGCACACGGATTATAACTTTTGAACCTGCAGCTGCCCGAGAGGTAATTCCCATCGTCGTTACCCCCCCTTTGTTTGAGCTCTTGTTGTTTTTAACGAGTGTACTCCATGAACATCTTTGTAGTAGTGGCTTGGGTTTTGAATTTGGTTGTGAAATTTGGGTTTGGTAGTTGGGCGAGCATGCTCAATTTCACACACCATATTGATATACATTTGGTTTCTTCACCAACTGCTATCAATGCCCTCCCCAAGCTTGAATGGGGATGATCTTCAAACAAAATTAAGATATTTTTTTAAGTGTGTAAAGAGATTGGCATTTGTAAGTGGTCTCTAACTATTTATTCATCGCTTAATATTTTGATTGTTGAATGTTTGTGAGTTTGACAATGTAAATCGAATAACTATAGACCCACTAAATATTTTGCATGTTTATATTTTGAGTTATTTTTTGTTTATAGTAAATCTAGCAATGTAGATCTCAAATTCATAATAGCATACATTTTCATGAACTTTTTTATTCATGATTGCAAATCTGTAATGCCTATCTTGATATGATCTTGGATTGCTGGAGCAAGCGTGCCTACAATTACAAATACTCGCTCTCAACAATGGACTGCTATAACTGTTGGGTGAAAAAGGCTTGCTGGCAGATGTATTGGAACTTCAATGGCGGGCCTCACTTGGCAGAACTTTTATTTCTGGCTCTGGCATTTTGAAGGCCTTTTTTTCTGGGTCTTATCCTCGGAACTCAAATTGGATTTTTTGGCTTAATTTTGATTTGTTCTCTTTGCATACTGCGTTTGAAGACAAATGAAATATGCAAATCAAGGCCCGGCCCTATCGGGCCTTGGCCCATATTTGAGTTTTTATGTTCTGGATGACTCGAGACAGTATTTTTAAATAAATAATATATTTTTATTTAAATTTAATTATAAAATATATAAATATTAATATAAAAATAATTTTATTATTTATGAATAAAGATTCGGGCCGAGTAGGTCAAAAATGGATTTAAACTTAAAATTCAAAAATTTTGACCATAACCTAATTTAATCCATGGGTACTTTTAAGTTCAATGATATTCAACCCATTTGATGATTGGAAACATTATAAAATTATTGGTGTCCCCCACACGAGGGAATCGGGGCTTAAGAACCCCCCCCCCCCTTGTTTTATTTCTTTTGTAAATTGTAGGACCATCCGCTCATAATTATGCAACACATATTTTTTTTTAGCAGCAGAATTCATTAGTGGGCAGAATATCCAGAGTGAATTGAGAGACACCAACACTGAAAATATCTTCATTGCAAAATTTTGGGAGTAAAAATTGCTTGGGTTTTTGGGCTATGACCCTAGCGAAGGAGTTAAGGGTTAATGGACCTATGGACCCATGGGCTTATTGGGCTTTTAATGACTTTCCATCTTTATTGACAGCGTTGAATTTCACTTTGAGAAAGAAATGTTTTTTTTTTAATGTCAAATTTCAAAAAAAAAAAAAAGCCCAAAAGAGTTATGCCCACTACTAATCACTTAAGCAAGTCAAAAAGTAATATTACCTAATTCTTAAAATAATAATTTTATTTAAGAAAATTATAATCTTTAATAATTCTTAAAAATAAAAAAAAATCTTTTGACTTCCTTTTCTCACAAAAAATATTTTTGCTTTAAAAGTTTTTACAAATTGATCTTAAACAAACAAAATTTATATCCTTTTTTTGTAATTTTACAAGATCAAAGAATAATTTACTTCCATCTTCGAATAAACTTTGCTTCAAGAAATTTGGAAGACTTGATCTTGATAATTAAGGATTATTAAAATTTGATCTCAAAATAGAAATTCTTAGAATTTAGTCTTAAAATAAAGATTCTTGAATTCTTATCTCGATTTAAGGATTCTTAAAATTTGATTCAAATTTAAGAATTTTTACATCTTTAGATTCTAATTTTATATCTTTTAAATTTATTTGTTAAAACTCTAAAGACTTTAATTCTTCAAATCTTCTTTACCAAATTTTTCCTTAGGTCTTTTTTTTTTTCCTTTTTCCTTAATATGCATCAAAATCTAGATAACTTAAACACACGAGACTCATTTTCTTTCTTACATCAACGGAAGTTCGAAGAATAGAGAAGAAAGAGAAAGAAAGATAGGAAGAGTTGGATGCCATGCTTAGTCACGGCACTCTTTTTCTTAAAAGACAAATAAATTAAATAAATTATTATTATTGTTATTTATTTCTTAAATTTTTTATTATGAAACTTTTGATAAACTCCCTTTCATTTGGGTTTCAAATTCTAGCCCATGAAAATTGGGCCCAATATAACTCCAAATAACATAGCCCAGGTGAGCTCAAATTAAATGGATCCACACAAGCACATAAAACTGTTTTCATTAACTCAAATAAACAATGTCCAACTTGAAAACTTAAAAATTGAAATCCAAAATCAGCTCAAATTAACCCGTACAAAGTTAAATGCCAATAACATGTTAATTAAATCCTAAGTAACATAAAAAGATATTAAAACAATTACTCTAGACATAGAATGAATCTTTACCAGAGAAGAAGACTCGATACAGACACATTCCCTTGGTCGTACTGCAATTATTTCTCTGCAATGCCTTTGCACTTGGCACTTGTGACCAAATATTTAAAAAATCAAATCAGAAATTGAACCAGTGAGATTTTTGAATTAACAGTTCAACCGGTTCGTTCAGCTTTATTGGATTATTTAATTAAAAAAAAATTTTAATATAAAATAAATAATTTTAATATCAACTAACTATTAAATATAACAAATATTTAATAATATATATTTAATTAAATGGTATGATCTTTATTATAGATCTAATGGGCTAAAGGTTAAAATCTTATTCTAAAAAATAATTGTTTTTGAAAAAATTTTAAAAAAAAACCCAAAATCTGTTTTTTTTTTTTGGTTTTTTAATCAATTTTTTATCGGTTCGATCGATTTTTCCTTGATTCGTTAAAGTCTTGATTCGATAACATATAACATATCAAACCAAAAACTGATTTTTAATTCAACTAATTTGATTGACTAATCCCATCTGATTCGATTTTTCAACAGTGCTTGGAGGCCTAAGTTGCACTCACTGGGGGATCTTGTTGAGCTTGCAATAACAATAATGACTGTACTTTTTGGACTTGAATTTAGGTGGATTTGCTTCATTGATGAGCTTAGGGTGAGGGCCTACTTCCAAGTCTGATGGTGGCTCCAAGAACACTGGCCATGAAATTCTTGTCTGCTCTTTGTTCACTATGCTCCTGTGAAGCACACTCTTATATTTCCCATTGCTTACAATCTGCCAAACCAAAACATCAACAGCAAAAAGCATTTCAGTGGGCTTGAACATAAAATATATATAAAATTAATAAATGAGAATCAAAGATAAACAAATTCAATATTAATGGAATAAATGTATAAAAAATTAGACATCTAACCTAGTAAAATAGTAAATTCTCCATGTCTATGTTAGGAATATGCTTAATAGAGTAAAAAGACGTAACGATTAATAAGGGAGGATGAAAAAGTGAAAACAAAATAAATTTTTAACGTATTTGATAAGAAAGAAAAGTAAAAATAAAAAAATAAAAAATGATAAATTTTCATTATTATTCTCAAAATTAAATATTTCTAAAATGAAAAAATATGAGAAGAGAAAATTAGAGTTAAATTTTAATTTTTTTAATTTACAAAAATTATAATAGTGAAATAATATATTTTTATTTTTTAACTTTGCCAAAGAACGGATGAAAACGAATTATCCTTGAACTATTTTATTGTTGTTTTTTAAAATGATAACTAGATAATTAATAATTGGTATGTAAAGGCCATAGACACCGGTCAACCGACCCTGATAAGATTCGAGAATTAAAGTTGAAAAACATACCTCGACTTGATCACCAATGTGAATAATGAACGCATCAGGGACGTATTTAACATCATACCAAAGGTTATCTCTGCAAGCCTGGAGGCCCTGCACATGGTTGGGAACCAGTATGGTAAGGGAGCTCATGTCAGTGTGAGCCGGCACACCGAGAACCAGATCAGGCCGAGGGCACGGCGGATAATAGTTTATCTTGAGAAGGTAGACCAAGTTCTCCCCACCCACAGCCTCCTTCAACTCATGCCCTTCCAGCCCTAAACCTAATGAAAGGCATCTAAACAACTTGTTTACTACCCCATGAATATGCTTTGCATATTCTTTGTTTGCCTCTCTGCCATTTACAAGAGGAAACAAGAAATGTAAAAAAAAAAAAAGAAAAAATCCCATAAAAGCTTTGATCAGTAAATATTATATCATATATGCAATCTCATTAGTGGGTTTCTATAGACATTTGTTAAGATTTTAATAAATTTTATATTAACAATGTTTAATTATATAATGAATCATTGTTACATATTAAAAAAAAAACATTATTTTCATTATAAAAATCATTAGTATGATGCTATGGGTTTATAACGCTATTGCATATAGATTATAGTATGTTTAATGATGTTGTGTTGCTTACATATTTACTTTGATGGCAAGAAAAGTGACAAGAAAAAATCATTAGTAAATTTCTGTTTATTATTCTTCATTTTCGTCCTCCTCCTAATTTATTTTTTAATCGAACAATTAAATTAAAGGTGAAAGTAAAGAAAAGAAAATTTGAATAAAATATTAATAGATATGCATGCATACATATATATATGTGTGTGTGTGTGTAAATTTTCAAACCTGTAAGAAGGTGGGTTTTCAGGCCAAAACTTAAAGTTAATTTGAGAGGGAGGCCATATCTTATGGAAGAGATGATCAACCCAAGCTTTCTTCCCTTCTACTTCCTTTTGAAGCTTTGTTCCATAGCCTTCAATGCTTTGAGATCCTGGAGGCTTCGCATAAATTTCCTTTTCTCCTGGTGGGAGCTCGAAGAAAGCCTTTCCAACCTCTTGCAGTTTCCTTACGGTTTCATTGGGAACGCCATGGTTCACGGCCTGGAACATTCCCCAATCACGGCTCGCTTCCACAATGGCTCGGATCAGTTTTTCTTCGTCTGGGTCGCCGATATCGATGACTGGCACCTCCAGCACCGTCCCTTTAACTGTCGTCAGCCCTGGCTGCTCGTTTGTTGTCCTAATGAACTCCTCCGGAATTGTTTCTTTCGACAAGTTAGCAATCTCTTGCACTCTCTCCACCTCCATTTCTTTCCAGCCCGAACCCCCTGCTTTAATTTTCTTAGCTTATAAATGCTTAAAAACAGCTTCACAATTACCGGTGTTCGCTATTTATTATTACATAGGAGTTGAATAAGGAACGAAAAAACTGGCTTCAATGAATTTGTTCGTCGTCTAAAACAAGTAACCGATCTTGCTATAATTACATTTTGTTTCAATGAATCAAATTTGCATGCTCAGGTGAGTCACGTGACCCACGCAGAAAGATTCCCTTCCTTTTGTTTTACGAGTTTTAAGGTGACCCACGCCCAAAGATTCTGTTTGACTAGTTTTAAGGCCATTAGATTTCAGTCGTTTATAAACTAATATCAGATATTTATATATGTATGCATAGAGAAAAAATTTATCTAGATAAATATAAAATTAAGTTAGTTTTACATATTTCTATAAATTTTCATATAATTTTATTTGTTTAATGGCCGTTGAATTTAACATTTTATTTACGTAGATAATACACGTCAAGTTTTCAATAAATTAAAATTGTCAAACTATTTATTTGATGTAAAAAAATTTTAAATGTTAAATATATATTGAAAAAAACAACATTGTCGATCGATATGATTAAGATATCTGATCGATTTAAACTTTTATATGTATGATGAGTACAATTATATTGTTAAATCCAACAGTCAGTTTGCTAAAATATTTATTGTATAAAAAGTTGTTGAAGTGTGTAAAACTAATTTAATTTTATATTAGTGCAAGAGGATCCCTCCTTATATATGTTCTTGATTTACTCGTAATCTTTAAACTTATTTAATTAATTCATTTTAAATAATTACGCATTTAAGCTCTTTCAAATCTATAACCTTTAAAAGCCTATTAATAGTATCATGCCAACTGAATTAGTATTCAGCTGGCCTCTTTAGGCTTTTTTAGTAAGATAATATTAATTTTTTTATTTACGATTTAAGGATATCTTCAGATTTTTTATCGAAATAGGCTAATTTTCTAAATCTATTGAGAAATCGGCATTTGAGCAAACGTTTTCTCAGTTACAGAAGTGATTTGTGAGAAATTGATGAATGAAATGTTGATTTCTCAAAGCAATTGAAAAATCATCATATGTAGTTGGGAAATCACCCAATCAAATGGCGATTTCCTGACTTGTAGCTAAGAAATTGGCATTTGATTAGCAGATTTCCTAGCTAAGTTGGAAAATTACCATTTCATTGGGCTATTTCCCAACATTTTTTTTTAATTATAAGGGTCACATACCGATGACCCTTATAATTGAGGGTCACAAGTACCCTTTGTCAGAGGGATATGACCCTTTGTCAGAGGGTTATGACCCTCTATTATTAAGGTCACGCGTATTCTTACCCGTGACCTTATCAGGTGTTGTGAGCACTTGAAGAAGGAGCTCTTTATAAAATGAGTTCCCTTGATTCTATACTCTTCATAAGAGAATAGTTTTACGATGATAATAGATTAAGTTAATGTATTATTGAAGGTTAAGTAATCGAGTTAAATAGCTTTTTGAAAGGTATGATTTAATTTTATTCGTAAAAGTAATTTTTGATATGATTATATAAAGTTTTATTTTTGAAAGTATATTTTATTTTCATTTGTAAAACTTCATTTATCTTGACTACAGTTAATTATACGTAATATTTATTTTGATTTTTATATTTGATTTTTGAGATAATATATCTTGAAATTATACAATTTAGTTTGATTGTATTAGTATTATTAGTTGAAATATTAAGATGTTGTCAATATTTATTACTAAAAATAAATTATTTAGTAATGGTTTAAGTGATTTTTATTGTAATTAAGTTAATTTTTTATTCACTTGATATTTGTAAGGAAAGAAGTTGAATTTAAGTTTGAAGGCATTAAATCGTTTAAATATTTCAAAGGTATGGCATTTTTTTGTAGAAATTTAGTTTAATTTTTGTTTTAAGGTTAGGTAATGATGAATTTAAATGAAAATTTTTGTTTTAGGAAAATTTATGATCAATTCAATGGCGTCATCATTATCATCATCATCATCATCATTATTGAGATTACAAAAGTATCATATGTTATCAAGAGTATTATCTAAGGTACTAAACTTTTGTTAATGAAAAATTTAAAATAGTATGAATTATAAATTTTGCAAGTAATGAATTAATGGCTTTTTGAACAGGATACTTGGTTGAAAAAATGATCATGGAAAGTATCTTTTGAACCATCGAATCTATTAATTGAAGACTATTTAAGAAGAGTCAAATTTTACCATGCAGCCTTAGTAAACCATTGTCAATATGAGGTAGGACTAATAAATGCATTGGTTGAATGATGGAGGCTTGAGCCGCATACATTTCATTTTTCATGCGGTGAATGCACAATCACCCTAGAGGATGTTGCTCTTCAACTTGGTCTACTAATTGATTGCAAGAAAATAACAGAGGGGAACCTGTTATGTTGGGAGGCTTTATTTGAAGAAGTATTAGGTGTGATCCCTCTAGAAAACTTTATTTAGGGTTCAACTATCAAAATGATTTGGTTGACAAAAATGTTTCTTTATATCCCTAAACATATAACTAAACGATAACTAGAATAAGTTACTTGAGCATATACTTACGCGTAATTGGTGAAATGTTAATGCCCGATAATTCTGAGGCCCATTATACTTTTTAATTTCCCATATTTGTTTTTTCTTCAATAATGTTACCTTATACTCCAATTGCAACCTATGCCGCACATTGTACATTGGCCGTGATATTTGATTGGCAAGGATTCTACTACTCTATAATCTACAGAGTTCTTTATATTATAATGTTTTATAGCATAAAATCATGATCTTTTTATTATGAATTGCATCCTAACGCAAAGGTTACCACTAGATGGATTCCAAGTTATTGGAAACCCTAATGTTTAAGCATATTTTGAAAATTCTGCTATGTGCAATGCATCCAGATCGAGGGTGCGCATATAGAGAAGTGGCTCATATTGATTAAAAAGATTGCTAGTGCCACTAGTATATGACAAATAAGAAGCATTGATATCAACACCAATATCTAGGTAATGATCATTGTTTTCATCACTATCATCAACTTCAACAAACTCTTTAGGCTCACCAAAGTCACCAACACAATCACCATGGCCTCCATATGACACTTCAAGATCAACAACAGATGAACTTGGCCCTCCGTATTTCATTTTAACATCTCTAATTAGAGAGTCTATTATCATAAAGTTGTTTGGCTCATCACCTTCACCGCTATGAACTGTTGGTGACACAGATGAATAATGAAAAGATTTATACAAATTATTCATCACCACTTGTGCATTTAGAGGAGATTGACCTTCAAGATTCTTAAATGGCTATGACATATGTGAATCTGCAGTAGGGATGTATGTAGCTTCACCATTATGATGTACATCCATAAGGTCAGCATATAACTCAATTACACCGACATTAGGAAATTGATAATGAAAATCAAACATGCATCTCACATCATCATCATCTTCAAGTGAAAACGTCCTATATCAGGTACATCCTCTCCCATGGAAATAGGAAGCCTATACTTAATATTTGATACTCCGGTTCTTCTTGTAGCTTTGATTTTTGTACTAATTTTTACCTTTAATTCCTCTATTGTAATATTTTCGTTAATACCAATGGTTTTAGAATGGTCACTTTGAAAGGTAACACCTTCTTTACTGTTGACAATTTCTTCATTAAAATAGATAAGTGCAACAAATCTATTGCTCATGTTGTAAGAAGGAAATAACTTTAAACAAAATGCTAACAATTGAAGATTGAGAAAACAAAAAAGGAAAATAAAGAAGCACTATCACTAAACTCAAAAACAACAATAGCAATTAAGAATAAAAATGACAATAAAAATGATGAACTCATATTTATAATGCAATATAATCAACGAGATTTTTTTTCCCATTCAAAAATGTCCAAATTTGTCCCATGCATTAGTCTAATCTTTGCAATATGACATTTATAATCCATATATTAGTCTTCTCAACTCAAGATGATATCAAAAGGAATATGATTCCCATGCATTAGTCTTATCAACTTATTTCATATCAAAACGAATTTGATTCTCATGCATTAGTCTTATCAACTTATTTCATATCAGAAAGAATCTAATTCCCATGCATTAGTCTTATCAACTTATTTCATATCAGAAGAAATCTGATTACATGTATTAGTCTCATCAATTTATTTCATATTAGAAAAATCTGTTTCTCTTGCATTAGTCTTATCAATTTATTTCATTTCAAAAGAATCTAATTTTCATACATTAGTCACATCCTTCATATGTAAATGAAACCTAAACCCTAAAACCATGAAATACGAGATTGTCGGATGATTTGATAATTTCTCAACATTACATAGAAAATTCAAATTGATTAAATGGAAAAAAATGTAGCTAAGAAATCAGCCATTGATTGGATGATTTTTTATAATTAAAAAATAAAAAATAATAAAAAAGGAAAACATTGGGAAATCGTCATATCAAATGGTGATTTCCTAACTTAGCTAGGAAATCAGCCAATCAAATGTCGATTTTCTAGCTACATGTTAGAAAATCACCATTTGATTGAGCAATTTTCCAACTACATACATCCAATTTTCCAATTGCTTTGAGAAATTAGCATTTCATTTATCGATTTTTCACAAATTGCTTTGAAAAATTGGCATTTCCTAGATTGATTTTACTTTTGTAACTGAGAAAATGTTTGCTCAAATGTCGATTTCTAAATAGATTTAGAAAATTAACCTATTTCAGTAAATAATCTGAAAACTTCATAAAACCATAAATAAAAAATTTAATATTATTTTAATAAAAAAGCCTAAAATCACATGGAATGAATGCAATATTAAAATTAATTTAAATGATTTATAAATATATTGGAAAAGTTCATAAAATTCAAATTTTGTTGTGCAATTCATAATAACATAAATTGCAGAAATTAGAAAATATATATACTTAACATTTTTATTATTTCTTTGGACATGTGTTAATTATAAATAATAGAAGGATCACATGATCAAGAACCATAAAAATCAAAGAAGCAACTAAACTTTCAAAATTATTGTTGGTTTTTATCTTTTAGTTTAAACTTATATATATATTTGTATAAGCAAAATAATCTTATATCTTATATAAATATATAATGCTAAAGCTTTTGGCATAAAAGGCAATTGTCCTGCACGGATGGCTTAACTTTTTGATACGTAAACTGCCTTAAATAATTATTATGAATCATGCATTTAATTATTTTAGGTTTGATTAGATTAGATTTGATTTTGTTAGCTTCAAATGAGAGACTGAACCAAGAGGGGGGTGAATTGGTTCTATAAAAACTTAATAAATTTGAAGTAAATTAAAAAATAAAGATAAGATAAGGAATAGAAAAACCAACAATCAATGTATAGAGGTTTGGTAATTTAATTTGGCACCTACGTCTTCTCTTCTTAGTACTTTCTTACCAAGGTGATTCCCATAATTCACTAAGCAAATTGTTACCTTTAAGGCTAAGGTATAACCTTACACTACTATCTTTTAAGGCTTAGATAGAACCTTTCAATTCCTTTGAGAATTATATCCCAAACTCTCAAATATTTTCACTCACTTTTACACAACCCGTTTTGTGACATGACAGCAGTATTTTGCAAATAAATTGGAGCTCTAGTAGGTAGATGTTTGCAGGAATTTAAGTACAAGATGAATGAGATACAAATGCTTGTTTCCGTTCAATCCCGCGCTCTAGTATCAATAAAAAAATAAAAAAAGTGATCATTACAGCTTGTTATATCGATACAGGGATCTGAGTATCGGTACAGATACCATTGTATTGATCCATCTGAGGGTTTCAGCCAAACCTTGGCTACTGCCAAGCTTTATATCGATACACATGGGGTGAGTATCAAAACTAAGCAGGCTGTATCGATACATTTGAGGGCTTTTTAAGCATAGTATCGATACATTTGTTCTTTGTATCGATACCAACCTTCAAAAACGTTTGTGAAATGATTTTTGTTGACTCAACCAAATCTAAAAAATTATTCTAAGTATAAATATACTTTTTAGAGCATATAATTTTTGACAAATTACAAACTTAGTATTTTTCAAAATGCTTTTCAATTTAAACACAAATACCAAGTTGAGTATTAATTTAACTTAAATTGTTTGTTATATCAAAATCGAAATTAAGGCTAACAAATTTAAATTTTAAAATAATTATAATGAATTATGCATATAATTATTTTAGATTTGATTTAGATTTTAATATTGCATATAATAAATTATAATTTTATTACCTTATACTCTTTTAATTGTCTTATCTTTTTCCTATTTATTTGACTATTATAAATAAAAGTTTTTACAAACCCTAAAAACCATATTTGAAGGTAATCCTTTTAATTATTTCCACATTTTTTTTTTGTTTTTGTTTATATTGAGTTTATTTTACTGAATTGTTCAAGCATAAAATGACTTGTTTGTTCATTTATTTGTTTAATCATTTTTATATTTTTTATTTGTTTTGTCTTTTTCTAAGATTGATGAAGCACTGAACAAGTTAAATAGGTTATGTAGCAAGAGTTAGTAGAAGAAACTGAAATATATTTTTTTTAAAAAATCCAAATTTAATTGCACGACGCATGGATTTTTAAACTAAAATTATATATTGTTTATGCCAAAAAAAAAAAAACTATATAAATTTTTGTGTCTTAAATTTGGATGATGCCTAAGCCATAGGCGTCCACTGGTTTTTTTACCTATACGAATATTGTATGATAATATATAGTTTGAGTTTAAAAAATCAATATCGCATTAAATTATACAACTTAGTTTTGTTTTAGCTGTAATAATATCGTTTTAAACTCGTGTAATGTTATGTTTAGATTACATATCACACAATATCATAATCAAAATTATATAGTATAATATGTCTATCTTAAATTTGTTATATGCATGATATATCTATTTTAAAGAATATATGATATCATATAATACTATAATATATATATAAATCAAGTCAAAATTAATATGATGCACACAATAGTTTCTATGATAAAATTATGTGAACAAAATCAATATCGTATTAAATGCCTAATCGTCCTTATATTGTGCTTAAGATTTATTAAAAAACTATATACATAAACTACAATTATATGTTGTGCCATAAAGATGTCTATTAAAAGTCTAATAAATATGTGCGTAAATATATGTATATTATAACAAATATCCGTATATGTATAATGTCAATAAACATATTTAATATAATAAATCTATATTAACTTTATAAAATATTATAATATATTTACAATATTATTTTATATAAAATTATAAGTATATAAAAGTTAAAACCTTTGGTAAAATGGTAATTATCCAATGTGAATGACCTATAATAGTAACATATGGATGGTTTTTCCTATGTGTCATAATTTTTTTATTTCAATTTTTTAAAATGTTAAATTAATTACATTTTTATTATTATTTACCTTAAATCACTCTCATTTAAATTTATATATAAGGTATTATATGTCTATTAATAAATGTCTTTGATTGATATCTTTTTAATTTAAAAAATCTATTTATTTTGTAACAAATTTATATTTAAACGCTTCTAATTAATCTAAACCCTACAATTATGGCTAAAGATGTTAAAGATGAGAAGATACGTAGTTGACTTTGTTCATATATAAAATATATTGTATTGATTATATAGATTTGGTAAACTTGATTTATTGCTATTTGTCACTTTATGGAAAGTATTGATTGTCAATAGATAATCCTTAATTGTATGCAAAATTAGTATTATTTGTTAACTTATTAATTTCTTTTACCAATTTTAACAATCAAATATCTTTCATTACTCATTATAAATAACTATTTTAGGTTTCATGGAAAACTAATAAACACATTCTTTTATAGTTACATCTATTAATGTATATTTTTAATTTTCTTTTGCTGACTCTTTTAGTCATTTGATTTTATATGGAGTAGTCAATTACAATTTGTTAAATGTTGTATTATCACTTTGTTGATCAATAAGTTTCATGCAAGTATATTATTCTTAATTTTAATTTTTTTTATAAATTATGCTTGATTTCTTATTGTTCTTTGATTTTCCTTTTTGTTCTTAATATCCTTTTGCTTTAAAGTTATAACTGCCAAAGTATTTTTTTAAATTATTATTTGCAATATTAGTTGAGATCTTAATTATAAGT
>JBBYHM010356815.1:0-22010 GCA_038381775.1 Adansonia rubrostipa | reverse complement strand
CCCTTATCTTTATGTTTATTATTTCGTATGATTACTACCTCATTTCCCTTTTTGCTTTTCTTTTTAAATGAATGCATTATTTCATCATAATCATCATCATTATGGGATAATTGGCCAATGGTTCAGTGTTTAGCATGTCTATCATGAAGCAATGTCCGCTTCTGATATAAAGTCTTTTGAAGAAGTCTAAGCATGGCAGAGCATTGACAGTGTGAAATAAGGACGTTCTTAACTCGAGGCATATCTCAACGATGCATAAAAGGGTCAAAATAGGGTACTATCAGAATGACTAGTAAAACTTAAAGCATATATGGACAGATTGGAATAATACCGAGAGGGAATCATTCATGAAAAAATACGGAGACATAGTTTTCTTACTCCAGGTTTGTTTGGATGTGGGTCTGTTACGAGCAGCATTTTAGTTTTGAAACTCAGCATATCAATGCTTCACTTTTAATCACGAGGATTTGGTCCCCATAGTTGATGAGCATATCGCGTTACTCAACATTGAATGAGCCAAGACTAATAGAATATACTGCAAAGTTTAAACCCTCCAACCTTCAAGAAATGATTAGCTTAGATTCTAAGGGCAATGGAATCTTGGATTAAGGATCGTATTAAAATTAATGGGAGTAGTGAGTGCATCTAATGGGCCAGTTTGAAAGAAGCAATGGCGAAAACTATTGATATAAAAAAAATTCAAGATATCTATGCTCTGGTGATATATGGTCTTGTCTTTTTAAAAAACATTAGGCTATGTTAAAGGGACAATAGTAGACCTCATTTTTTTTATTGTGCTACAACATCAATCCTGCATTATCTATCGTTGGTTAAACTATTTAAGCTTTTAGTTCTTACAAGAAAATGGGTATAGGTTGATTCATCAGATGCACACCACTTTTCTATTTTTGGCTTGTTAGTTATTTCTCTTTGAAGTGAAGAGAATGTCATACCACTTCTTGCCTAGCCTTATCTTTAATGTTTTTAAGAGGGAATAAGCCCAAGACAAGTTCAAGGAACCATGGGTCCAGAAGTTATGAAATCTTGAAGGGGAAGAGATGATATGGAAGGCTCTTTGGTTTTAACCACAAATAATCATGTATCGATGTGGGGATTACAGTTGTGTGTCACTTATGGGATTATAGGGAAGCACTAGTTATGCACCCATATTGGTCCTCTGACAATTCCAGTGTTGACAATTCATCTCCTCCTTCCAAGGCCTAGATTAATGTGATTTCAACAATGGTGAGCTTGATTACAAGTCAAATGTTTAGCTAGCCTTTCATGCATATAGACAAACCAGTATGGAAAGGCATTACAGAGGAAGTAGCATGACTTTGAGATATGATAAGTGGAAGATTCATCACAACAATGATGCCTTGCCCTTTTTTGGTGTAAGAACATCACAAATACTAATTGATGAATTTGCTTTTGAGATTAAATTACTTAAATGAGAATTCAAGCAAGAAAAGATGACCTTCACCAAGGAAATCACTCATTCAAAAGAAGAAAAGATCAAATAAAAATAAACCTCTATCTTCAGGATTGTGAAATAAATCAAGTGGTCAAAGAAAATAACCGTCTCACTGAGGATCCTGAGAGCTTGACTAAAGATATGTAGCCTAAGTAAAGCAAGCAAGTCTTGGCACCTTGAAAAGTTATCAGTTGAATAGGATATAGAAATTGCTACCCTCAGAAAAAAGTTGCATCGATGGAAAAAAGAGGTAAGGGTTAATAAAGAAATGCTTGTTAGAGCTCATGTCTTTGTATCAACATATTAAAAAAAAGAATGTTTAGAAGCTCGAGTCTGAGAATTAAGAGTAAACTAGGTTAAGAATGCGACTTTGACACTTAGAATCCAAGATTTAGAGCATTCTCTATAAGCTTGCTAATGCCAAGTTGATGAACTAATAAGAGCTTTTGAGTAATGAGAGCAAGAATGGCTACAGATGATTGATCAGGCGTACTAGAACCATTAAGATCACTATTGCCATTTTACCGAGCAGATTCAGGTAGCTCAGTTGGAGGCTGAGCACATGATGGACGTGGCCTGATCCTTAACACGAGATATTCCACCGATCGAAGCCCATGAACAAAAATTGTTGTACTTCTTGGAGCATGTAATAAAGTAATGTAATCGTGTCAGGCATTTCCAATTGTAATCATGTGTAGTCGGGATATTTGTTGCTTTAATGAAACACACTATCAGTGAAGCTGCCTCTTTATCCAATTATCCTTTTTTGTATTTGCATGACCAACCCAATTCTTTCAGTTATTTATTTATGTTAATCACCATTTATTTTCATAATCATACTCACCATCATTGCATTAAACATGCTCATAACATATCATAAAAGTCTATTCCGATAATAATCTAAAGCGAAGGTGCTCCAAAACATGAAACCTACAGTTTGTCATCGATACAACACTCACAGTCATTGAAAAATGATAAAAAATGATCACTAAGCCCATATTGGGAGACTTGAACTCATATATAGGGATTTTCAAGAGCAATCACTCCATAAGAATGAAAAAATCCAAGCCTAGATTACCGAATTAACCAAGCTATTATTTAAGGCTTTGAAAAAACGGGCAAACAAGCACAGTCGATGTGGGAAAAGAACCAACCAAATCCCTGAAGCAACTTGAATGGTGGTATTAAAGCCACCAATGCTCTGGAAGAGGCATTACATGGACAACATCCTCTGGCAGCAAATATCCCATCAATTGAGCCACTCATTTACATTAACCTAGCAGTAGCATCCCACTGGTCTAAGGATTTTAAGGTGCGGGCTCTTCATAGGCAAAGCCTATATTCTCAGACCTCGATGAGCAAATGGAACGAGAAAAAGTAAAGAGGTTCTTAGAAAATGATGAAGACTTAAACAAGTATCAACCGCTAGAAAACTTCCTTTGAGCTATCGAAAGATGTAATAAATTTAGGATTGTAGACACAAAATCTTTAAGACTGGTTTCTAGCTTCTTTATCTTGCCTAAATTCAAAGTGCTAGATTTTGACAAGTATAATAGAGCTACGGACCGCCTACCCACCTTCGTATATACTGTCGCAAGATGGTTGGGTATGAAGAGAATGAAAAACTATTGATTCATTGCTTTAAAGACATTATGATTGGGGTAGCTATCTGATGGTATATAGGGCTTGATCTCATAAGAATTCAAAGATGTGTAGATTTGGCTCACACTTTCATTGATTAATATAAGTATGTGTCTAATTAGGCCCCAGATCGTCCTTCCCTCATAAACGTGGAAAAAAAGCCTATTGGAGCTTTAAGTAATATGCTCAGAGGTGGAGAGAGAAAGCAGATCAAGTTCATCTTATTTTGACTAAAAAATGATGGTTATGTTATTGGCACCTTGTGAGCTCCCTAATATGATAGGTTAGTAGGAAACACCATGAAAAATTTCATCAGTGTGGATATATAAGGTGAAATGATCGATAACACAATCAAACATGGCAAGATATCCATTAGAGAATCATCTAGGTTGGTTAAGAGGCCAAGAAATAAGGGTAAAAAGAAGGGGGTGAATGCTATTAGCAAAAGTCATGTCAGATTTAATTGGAATTTGCATCCAACGCAGGCTGTGTACCTCGCGAACATGTTGAATCCAGGTTTTAACCCTTACTGACTAAAACCACAATAAGCTTATTCTGCTGGATTCATTCGAACAATGAGTTTACACTAAATACTATTTAAAATGTAGCCCAAAGTGCATAATGCCATAACGTAAACAAAGCAAGAGCTCTAAACAATCAACAAGCACCCCAAGAAATAAAGCATTTTGAGCCACTCCCTTACTTCTACAAAGATATTTACTCTTGTCCATTGGTAGGTCAACTAGTGGCTTTAATATTCATAAACCTGAGATCACCATCGTATCCCAGATGGTACAATGAGAATGCCTATTGTGAGTACCATGCCAGAGCACAAGGTCATTTTATTGAGAATCACACCTCATTTAAGAGAAAGGTATAGGGTTTGCTAGAAAAAATACGTAATTAAGGTCAAATAGGGGCTTAGACCAAATATCAGAGCCAATCTACTTCCTAGCATGTGGAATCAAGAATGAATGTGATAATCAATGAAAGAGGTTATTGGGTCAAAAAGAGCTTTAGAAAGGTCAAAACCCCGATGACCAAGGTCTAGTGAGCCTATGTGAAAGTTGGAATAGTGTCAGAGGTTAAAAACCAATGTACAAAAGCTACTAAACCTTCCTGCTATCACTGCAATCAAGAGCACATTCTTTAACACTACCTATCATTCTTAGAAATGGTCCAAGGGATGATAGACCAATCCGAGATTAAGTTCTATAAGGAGTAGGACAAACACATTGGTCTATCTATTATTGCCATAGATAAGGAGAGAACTACTGACGACTAGATTGCAAATTGTCTTTCTTTCATGATCATGGAAAAGAGAGCTGATGAAAGCTTCAGGTAATATGCTTGGAGATGGATGGAAGAGGCTACCTAGATTCATCATTTGTTGACAGAAAAAGAAATGATAGTCAGATTCATCGCAATATTACAAGCCCCATACTATGAAAAGATAGTAAAGAGTAGCTTGAAAAACTTTACGAATGCAGTCATATGAGGTGGAATGATCGATGGAGCCATGAAAAGTGAATCAAACAAAAGAGATGCCCTCAACGGCAAATGAAAAGTAAAAGATAAGGTTGGGCAAAAACTGAAATACATCATTGGAGCTAACTCATCTGAAGTTCATACTGAATTTGATATGGAAAGAATAGCCATTGAAGATAACTGAGAGATTGTGGAAAATGCAAAAGAGGTCAGAACACCAATGAATTTGGTCTGGCAAATATTGGTACAAGCTAAATTGGTTAATATGTGCAAAAAGGCAAAAGAAAAAACCAATAACTTTTTTGATTTTCACACCATCTATAGCCTTGCTCTTCAAACATGTAAAGAGTTTCGTGCTAGTGCTCAAAGAATGATGAAAGTAGGTAGCATCAAATTCTATGGTAAAAGGCGAGCCTCGCAGACCAAGTTTGCAAATGCCCTACCATCTATCAATGCCACTGAGAAGGAAATGAGTAATCCTATTTATGGTGTTGGAAGGCCATTGGTCTTGTTCAACAACCAACTGAGAGTCAAAGCTACCCCCATTTGGCCCACGCCAAAGATGATCATTCGCTTCCATCTCTTTGCCTTTATAAAGATAATAAAGTGGTTCCTTGGAAATACGAAAGCAAAACCTTAATCACCAGAGAATCTAGTCAGCAAGCAGCAAATATTGACTTTTTAGGGGTAAACCAACTAACTTGGAATGGTAGATTTTATGCCCTAGATGCATCAAGAGGTGAAACTCAGGAAAAGAATTACTTTTGTTCCTCAAGTACCAAAGCTTGCAACCAAAGACTCAGATTTGATAGCTATCAAAGAGCCGATAAGTGAGAAAGAAGCTATGAAATTCCTTGAGTTCATTAAGCACAGTGAATACAGCAACGTTAATCAGCTGAACAAGCAACACATCAAGATATCTATGTTGTCATTACTGTTGAACTCTAAAGATCACAATAATGCTTTCTTCAAGGTTTTGAATGAGGCTTATGTCCTTCTTGACATCTTCATTGGTCAGTTAGATCACCTAGTGGCAACATCATTGTAAAAAATTATGTATCTTTAGCGAAGATGACATCCTTCATGAAGGAAAAAGCAACTATAAGGCTCTTCATATCACTACATACTACAAAGGTAGCATGTTGCCTGAGGTGCTTATTGATAACAGGTCAGCTCTAAATGTGATATGGGTGTTATGCTTGAATAATCTCCCTATTAACGTATCTCACATCTAGAATAGTTGCACGATGGTGTAAGCATTCAATGGAACTTGCAAAAATGTTGTAGGAAACATTACCATTCCACTTCAAATTCGCCCAAGCACTTCCACTCCAAATTGGCCCATGCACTTATGAAGTAGACTTTCATGTGATGGATATTGCTCCATCATACAACTACATATTGGGAAGGCCTTAGATTCACTCTACGAGGGTAGTACCATCATCGTTACATTAAAAGTTGAAATTCATCATCGAAGACAAATTTGTCAGGAAGAAGATATCATTGCAACTACCTCAATAGATGCCCCATATATTAAACCTGATAAAGATATTCTAGAATCTTCATTTCAATCCTTTGAGTTTGTCAGTGCCACTTATGTCAAGGAAAGGTTGCCAATGGTTGAGCCTCGCCTATCAAAGAGCACTCATATAGGTGTAAAGTTAACTATCGGTAAACATGCCTAGGCTAGAAAGGTACCTAGAAAACACCTCCAAGGGATTGCCAAAGCCTTGAAAGTTTCAACTAGATTGATAAAAGAGGGTTAAGATTCAAGCCCAGTCCACAAAAAAAAGAAAACAAGTTCAAAAGACCCATGAAACAAAGATGGCTCGTCTATAAACTAATGATATGCTCATACTACTCTGCTAATGTTATGCTCATACTGATCAAGGCATTTGGAGATCTCTCTATCATTGCAATTGATGAGCTAGAGACATCAGTGCTAAACCAAGAGTCTGGTTTGTGCCTTCCATGATTTGTTCCAAGTGTTTGGACTGAAACTGGGGTTCCTGTACTATTTAATTATGTTTTAAAGAAATGTTTTAAATTAAACCTACATTCTTCTGCCCAAAAGCATTATAGGATCCTTTGTATGGACATCTTTTTATTAAGTATTATCAACAAAAATGATTAATCATTATGCATTTTATCCTTTATGTTCATAGTTTTTGCCAAATCTTAGACTTTTTTCTACATATTTTCCACTTATATTATTCTTTTTTCATATTTTTAGGTTCCCTAATGAAGGTGACATGAATATTCATATTGAAACTTCAAAAATCAAATTCGAGCAACCAATCTACATTGGTGAGGTCGAGTCTAAAAAAAAGTTTGAAGAGAAACCCATACCTTTAGACCCGTTGAGACGAATTGAATAGGAAGAAAAACATATATTGCTTCATGAAAAACCCACTAAAACCATAAACCTTGGTATAAAAGAAGATAAAAAAGAAGTTAAAATTGGAACCTCCATAAAACCATTAACCTAAATTGAGCTAATAAGTCTCCTTCAAGAATATAGGGATAAGTTCACTAGTCCTACCAGGACATGCTCGGATATAACATCAGCATTATGGTCCATAAACTTCTCCTCAAACCCAAATGTAAGCTCATACAACAAAAGCTTAGAACGATGAAACCTGAAATGCTTTTAAAGATTAAATAAGTGAAGAAACAATTTAAAGCAAGATTTCTTGAAATAGCCAAATATCCTGAATGGGTTACCAATATAGTCCTAGTTCCTAAGGATGTAAAGTGTGGTTATGTGTAGATTATAAGGATCTAAACTAAGCTAGCCTAAAAGATTATTTCTTTTGCTCCATATTGATACCCTAGTAGATAACATCACTAAAAATGCACTGTTTCCTTCATGGGTGGATTTTTAGGATATAATAAAATCAAAATGGCGGTTGAAGACATGCAGAAGGCCAACTTCATGACCATGTTAGGCACTTTCTACTATAAAGTGATGCCTTTTGGGCTCAAGAACACTGGGCAACCTACCAAAGGGCGATGGTAACATTGTTCCCTGATCTCATGCATAAGGAAATTAGGGTCTATGTCGACGATATGGTCGCCAGATCACCAAAGGAGAGCAAACATGTGACTAATTTGCCAAAACTCTTCAAATGGCTTTGCAAATACCAGCTCAAGTTAAATCCCACAAAATACACATTCGATGTCACATCTGGCAAACTATTAGGCTTTATTGTAAGCCAAAAAGGAATAAAAATTGATCCCAACAAGGTTAAGGCCATTCAAAATCGGCCACCATTGTGAACTCAAAAAGAAGTGAGGAGTTTCTTGGGAAGTTTAAACTACATAGCTTAATTTATATCTCAGCTAACTAATAACTATGATCCAATCTTTGGGCTATTTTAGAAACAAATCTCAGGAAATGGAGCAAAATGTGCCAAGAAGACTTCAACAACGTTAAACACTACCTTTTGAATCCTCTAGTACTCAGTGCCATTAGTGCCCAGTTGACCTTTAATCTTATGTCTATCAGTTTTTTACAAGTCAATGGGCTGTATATTAGGCCAATAGGAAGAGTCAAGGAAGAAGGAATAATCTATCTACTACTCGAGCAAGAAGTTCATAGAATGTGAAAAGAACTATTTAGCCATAGAGAAGCTATGTTATGCTCTAGCTTGGACAACTCAGAGGTTGAGATAATACATGTTGTACCATACCTCATGCCTAATCGGTAAACTCGATCCCACCAAGTATTTATGCAAAGCCCCTACCTTGTCAAGGAGATTAGCTAGGTGGCTAGTCTTGGTTTTCAAGTATGACATTGTGTATGTGAATCAAAAAGCCATCAAAGGTAGCACAATAGCAGACTTCTTGGCAAGTCGAGTGACAGATAACTATTAGCCTTTAGATTGAATTTCTTGACAAAGACTTGATGTGCATATCCAAGGTAAAGAACACTGTTGAGTGTGGTTCATTTGGAAAACATACTTTGATGGAGCTTCAAATGCACTTGGGCATAGAATCAGGCAATTCTTATCTCGCCTCATGGAAGCCACTGCCCTTTCATTGTAAGACTGAACTTCAATTGAACAAACAATATATCTAAATATAAGGGCTACATCATGGGCCTTCAAGTAGCCATTGAAAGGGGTATTTGAACACTATAAGTATTTGGAGATTTAGCCCTTATTATGTACCAACTGAAAGGAGAATGGAAAATGCATGATGCTAAAAAATCTATTATCAGATTCTGATCTCAAAACTTAAAAAAGAGTTTGATGATATTAGCTTTCAACATTTACTTTGAGAAAAGAACCAAATTGCTGATGCTTTAGCCACCTTGTCATCTATGTTCAAAGTCAATCAAGAATCAGATGTTGCTCCCATTTAGATGAGTATCTATATAGCCCCAGCACATTGTTAGAATGTTGAAAAAGAGAAAGATGGCCTGCCATGGTATCATTAAGGATCAACAATACCCTAAATGTGCTACCAAAATTGAAAAGAAAAAACATTCCAAGGATAGCTGCAAACATCATTTTGGATGACCAAATTTTATGTAAGAAAGGTTGGGATCAAGCATTATTTCGGTGCATGGATGCCTCCAAAGCAAAAAGAATTCTAAAAAAGTCTATGAAGGAATCTGTGGTATGCATGCTAATAGATACTGAATGGCAAAACAGGTCCTACTTATAGGCTACTATTGGTTGACTCTTGAAAAGGATTGCATTGGCTATGCTCGAAAGTGCCACAAATGCCAAATCTACGCAGATAAAATCTATGTCTTGCTGACACCTTTACATGTTATGATAGTTCCTAGCCTTTTTCCATATGAGGCATGGATATGATCAGACTGATTACCCTTAAGGCTTCTAATTGGTACCGCTTCATTTTGGTCGCTATCGATTATTTCCCCAAGTGGGTAGAGGTAGCTTCTTATGCTAATGTCACCAGATTTATTGTATGCAAATTTGTGAAACAGGACACCATTTGTAGATATGGTCTGTCCGAATAGATCATTACTGATAATGCACGCAACCTAAAAAACAAATGATGTAAGTAATCTACTTTCAGTTTATTAATTTTGTCTCGTGCCATCCGAAAATGAATAGGGTACTTGACACAGCCAACAAGAATGTCAAGAAGAAGGTCAAAAAGATAGCCGATATGTACCACTGTTGGCACGAAAAGTTACCTTTTGCATTACATGCCTATTGCACAGCAATATGAACTTCTACAGGTGCTACCTCATTCTCCTTAGTCTACGAAATAGAGGCTATCCTACCTATCGAGGTTGAAATCACCTTACTCAGAGTCCTAATGGAATCATAACTTAAAGAGGCTGAATAAGTCAAGAATCGATATGAGCAACTCAATCTCATCGAAGAGAAAAGAATAAAAGCCATCTGTCATGGACATATGTATCAAAAGTGCATGATGAGAGCGCATGACAAAAAGGTCTTCCTCGTTAGTTTTAACAAGGTGACTTGATACTTAAACAAATTTTCTCAGTCCATAAAGATGCTCAAGGAAAATAGACCTTAAACTGGAAAAAGTTGTATGTGGTAAAGTGCATATTTTCTGGATGAGCCTAATCTTAAACAAGATGGACAATAGTGACTTATCCAACCCGGTGAACTCTGATTTTGTCAAGAAATACTATGGCTGAAAGGATCCTAGGATGAAAACCTAAAAAGCGTCTTATCCTCTTTCTATTTTCGCTATTTTAAAAAACAAAAAAATAAAAAACAGAAAAACCTTATATGAAAACCCAAAAGGGCATCTAAAAAACAAATCGACATAAGTTAAAAACTCGAAAGGGCAGCTTAAGTGACTAGATGCCCTTTATCCAAATCGAATCAAGCCTAAACTACCACTAGCCTAGACTAAAACCAACTTACCCCATACTCACAACCTTGATCAAGACACCAAATCATAAACTAATTCACCTATTCTATGTCAACATCATCCTTACCTGCACCTGAAAAATGGGAACTACCTAACCTCAAGGCGTCAATCCCACCATGCGGCAATTTGAAAAATCTTTTTGTGAGTCAGCTAACATAAAAAAGATTAACTGCTTGAGACTAGTTTCCAAAAACCCTCAATGGCAGACTCATGCCATCAGCATTAGGGGCTAAGCAACTAGTAAAACTCCTTTAAACTCTTTTGTATTTAAAATCTTTTATGATCCCATAATTTGTCATAACTTGTACTTTTTTTCTTTTGAATGAAATATAATCACTTTATTTCTTAAAAAGTCTTTATAATCCCTGCATCCCATGTTGCATCATGTTTATCATTTAATTGATAATCCTTAATAAATGAATGGAACTAACAATAAGATTTCCAAGGATTACATGGAAAGAAGAAACTTTGCAAGAGTTTTGTTTCATGTTTAAAGACCAAGAATAAACTTTTGGGGCTATAGTTTGTCTTGCCCTTGGGCCCCATATCCTGAAAACATACTTAAGACATCCTTCCAGTAAACCCCAGCCTAGAGACAAAGGACTAAAGTTCTTCTTAAACTGTCATTTGAACAATCAAAATTTAGAATAGTCTATCCAAACCACTGAAAAGACCCTTTAAGTCATAATTGGCAAAGAGAAACCCTTTATACTTACCAACAAACTCATTGCAATGAAAGTCCACAAGCATGAGCCATCTAAGCTCAAGATCATCCCTTCCTAATCACCTCGTGCCTCCCAAAAATGACCTTAACATGCAAAGCCTCTAGAAATCTAGAGCAAGATTAATAAAACCCCAATAAAAAGCCACCCTATCAAACTTATAAAAGATTAGAGAAGGCCAAAAAATTAATTGCCAAATTACACATTTAAAATCATCACTTCTACATCACATAAGCATGCATTTGCATCCTTATGCATTATTCATACAATAACTAACATCCTTTATGTACAACTTCCTATTTTTAAAAAGCCTCAAAAGGCTCCAAGTAAGAACCCCTGACCTTATAAGCTCATGCACATTGAGAAGTCGTCGAAGAAAGGTACTCAAATTTCCTTTTTAGTCCTCAAAGAGGACACCTTTGTTTTTCTTTTTGGTCCTTGAAGAGTAGGACACCTTTTATTTTTTTTAGTCCTCAAAGAGCAGGATGTCTACCTTCTTTTTTAGTCTTCAAAGAGTATAATGCCCTTTTTTCTTTTCAATCCTCAAAGAGTAGGATGCTTACCTACTTTAGTCCTCAAAGAGTAGGACACTTACTTACTTTAGTCCTTAAAGAGCAACATATTTACCTACCTTGGTCCTTAAAGAGTAGGATGCTTACCTACTTTAGTCCTCCAAGAGTATGATACTTACCTACCTTAGTCCTCAAAGAGTAGGACGCTTACCTACCTCAGTCCTCAAAAAGTCGGATGCTTACCTACCTCAGTCTTTGAAAGAATAGGATGCTTACCTACCTCATTATTCAAAGAGCAAGATCCTTACCTACCTCAGTCCTTAAAGAGCAAGACACTTACCTATCTTATTCCTTAAAGAGTAGAACGCTTACATACCTTAGTCTTAAAGAATAGGACACTTACTTACCTTAGTCCATAATGAGAAAGATATCTATTGAGTTAGTCCACAATGAGTTGGAATCCTCTTAAATGAAAGCCCACACTAGCTAGCGTCTGTATGGGGGTTAACCCCAAGAAACAAAAAACTTAGTAAGAAGGTAAAACCTTACAAAACTCATTGAAATTTTCTTATCTATTAGAATTATTACTAATATAATGGGCCTACCTTAATATAATACCAGCTAGATCTCTTTTTTTCAGCAAACGCATAAAGCGATCACCTTACCTAAACAAAATGGTGTCTATTTATCTTTGCCTTGTTCTTGATACTCAGTAACAACTAAAGAACAACAGCTATAGACACATCATTTTGTTAAGGCCAATCTATGGCATCCTAAGACATAATCAAAAAATGGTTAGATCAAAAAATAAAAAAATAAAAAAGGAGATGATTGCTGAATGTTACAGCGCCAAGCACTATTAGCTGAAACAACACTAGGCAAAATTTTTTTTGGGAAGGTCTGAAATGCCTATGGGTTGTATTAAGGAAACATGTAAAAATAAGGCAACAAAGGCAACGTGGCCCTGACATGAATTTGGACCAGCCCAGCTTAAAATGGTGAATATAGCCATTGTTTTTATATAAATATCTATATATAATTATTTCTTTTTATTTCTATGGGCCTATATCATGATTATTATTCTTTATTTTTTGTACCTAGAGACTGAGTTGTCGAGATGAATCGATCACCTAACTTCTCTAAATAGTAGTTACGAAACAACCAATTTTTTTTGGAGTCGCCACTAATCTGTTTTGGCCAGGTGAGATTGGACATCTATCAGAGTTTATATTTTAAGGATTACAAAACCAATAAAAATAAACTCCGAGGTCTGCGCTCATATAAAAGATTATAATTACAAGGAAGAATCGACCATCTCGTGCTGCCCGACGATCGATACCTTATAAATCATGTGTTAAAATAAATTTGATTTTTATTCGATTTCAATATTCAATATTTAATTATAATTCCTATAATATTTTATTAAACAAATTTATTATTTCGAGAAAAGTTAGGTTTTATTATATTTTGAAATCATAAAATTATTCATACTTTCTCAGGGAACCAAATGGACCTGAATTTCTATTGTATCCCATTAGAGAACCATGCGAAATACGAAAGGTTTTGTTTTTTTTAAAATAAAAAATCCTGACTTCCTATTTGAAAGTGATATCTCGCTATTAAAATAATCTGTAAAATTTTTCACATATTATGGTAGGAATCCTGCGTATTAATTTAATTAGGAGGCATTGCCTTATTTATAAAAATAATTCTATTATTAAAAATACGGACTCTTTGACCTAGAAATGACCTAATATGATAACATATTCTTAATGTGTACTTTGACATGAAAGTATCTTAGTAATCACATAGGACTTAGTTCTAACATAAAATTACCAAAATGCCCTTAGGGTATACCTTCGACATGAAATTATCTTGGTAACCCTATATGGCATGAAAATGATTGTGGAAGGTTGAACCTACCCTGAATGCACATCTTTGGCATAAAAGCACTCCGATGACTACCTAAGACTCGGTTCTAGTGAAATACCAAAATACCCCTATGGTATGCCTTCGACGTGAAAGTATCCCTATAATCCTAAAGGACATAAAAATGATCTTGGAAGGTTGAACCTATCTTAAATGCACATCTTTGGCATAAAAGCACCCCGATGACTACCCAAGACTCAATTCTAGTGAAATTACCAAAATAGCCCTAAGGTATACCTTCAACGTGAAAGTATCGCCGTAGTCCAAAAAGACATGAAAATGATTATGGAAGGTTGAACCTTTCTTAAATGCACATTTTTGGCATAAAAGCATCACGATGACCACCTAAGACTAGGTTTTAGCAAAAATTCCAAAATGCTCCTAAGGTATATCTTCAACATGAAAGTATCCCGGTAACCCCTAAAAGACTCAAAAAAATTGAAAAAGGCTGAACCTATACTAAATATAAGCTTTTGACCTAAAAGCATCCCGAGAAATAAAATTATCAAAATGCTTTTAGGGTATACCTTCAACGTGAAAGTATCTCGATAACCCTAATGGACCTTAAAATGATCTAGGAAGGCTATACTAATCCTAAAGTTGTCCTTTGGTGTAAAAACATCTCGACGAAAAAATTACCAAAATGCCATTAAGGTATGCCTTTGATGTGAAAGTATCCTGGTAACCCTAATAGACCTTAAAATGGTCTAGGAAGGCTAAAGTAAACCTAAAAATTCACTTTTAGCGTAAAAGCATCTTAATAAGTAAAATTACCAAAATGCCCCTAGGGTATACCTTCGACAAAAAGTATCCTGATAACCCTAATAGACCTTAAAATGACCTAAAATGATGAAAAATAAGTTAATTGGTCTAAATGGAGAAGCTAAAAGTTTAAGTTTGACTTAAAATGCCAAATTTGTAATTAAACCCTTAAATTTTTGAAAATTACATTTCATATCCTTTAGAAGATCGAACAAATAAGAAAAGTTTTAAAAATTTTTATATCCCTACGAAAGGCCTTAGAAATAATAGAAATCTCTAAAACTAGTAAAATGTCTATTTTACCCTTTAAATATGAAAATTTGCTATCTTGTCCCAACACTTTTCTAAATTTTCATTTTAGTCCCTACATAAATAAATAACCTAAAAAATCACAAAAATCACATGCAACCATATACGAAAAATCAGCGAAATACCAACAAAGATTCGGCCAAACACTTTGGCCTTAAAAAAAGTATATTTCTAAAATTTATAAAATGACCCTTAAACTTTATAAAATTATATTTTGACCCCTATATAATAAAACATCAAAAAACATCACAAAAAATCGTCAAACCAGTAAAGAATAACAAAAAAAAAACATGGCAAGAATGTGTATAAAAATTCAGCCAAACACATTTGGCAATAGAGCATAATTTTTCATTTTTTGTAATTTAGTCTCTAAATTTCCAAAAATTGCAAAATAACCCCCCTAAAGTGTTAAAAATGCCTAAATCATGTTTATAAATACACAAACAAAAAATATCATGGCTTACAAAGCTCTCAACCAAGCCAAAAATCTCAAAAAAATAACTTTTACAAAATTTACAATTTAGTCCGTATGTTTACTAATATTACAAAATAATCTAAAAATCATGAAATAAAAATAAAAATAAGCACAAAATGATCATGAAAATTCCAACAAGATTCAGCCAAGGTGAAAAACATGAAATGCATACATGCTTTAACATAAAAAATCATGAAAATAAGCATAAATAATTATTATCAAACTTAAATCAAAGTAAAATCATAAACTAAATATAATATTATTCAATCAACATATCAACATCACAATAACATGAAAGAAACATCAACATAAATATAAAAAAAAATCAAAATCATAATAACAAGAATAGTATTATATATACAAACAAGATTTAGCTAAAAAAACAAAAAATACAAAAAAATTTTAAAGCCACTATGTTTAGCCTTTCAACATGGATGAGAATCCATGTGCTTCAACATGATTTTTGGCTTATGAATAAAGATGAAAATGAACCAAAATGAAGAAAAGAAAAGAAAATGAGTGTGACACCTTATGAAAAAAACTTGAAAAATTAAGTTAAAATGTATATTTTTAATGTTTTTTTCTTCCAAATTCTCTCTTTTTTTTTTCCCTTTTCTAGCAAAAAAAACCCCATGAAAACACATCTTCCCCTTTTTATAAAAAGGCAGGTTTAGCCAAGAGGATCCCCAAATCCTCTTGGCCTAAACTCCAAGAGAAGAAAAGAGAGAAAAAAATAATTAATTTATTTTACTATTTTTTTGTCATAATTAGCATAAAAAGGTGAGATTTGCATTAATTTGACAAACAATCAAGGGACATTAAAAAAAATATTGTCATGATTGCCTAGAAAATATCATGTAATTGGTAATTAGAGACCAACCAAATTAGTTGGGGAAAAATTGAGAATTAACGAGACTAGTTTTCATGAAACTAGTAGAAAATAACTAATAACTAAAATATTAAAATAATAAAATTAAAATACAAAATTAAGAATTGATAATTATAAATAAAGCTTTTTTTAATGAAATAATGAAAAAAACTGATTGGAACTTATAACTCATAAAATTATACGAGAAAAAACCTTAACGAGAAAAATTATCATATACAAACAAATGCAAAACTAATAAAATAAATTGAATTTTTACAAACTGATTTAATAGGAATCAAACAATAATATTTAAAGAATTTTAAAAATTATAAACTCATAAAAATCCTATTGAAAAAATTTACAGAGTATAAAACAAATTCTAAAACTTATAAAATAAATTGAATTTTTCAAAACTGATTTAATATGGATTGAATAATAATATTTAAAGAATTTCAAAAATTATAAACTAAGAGAAATCTTCCTAAAAACTTAGGGAGTAACAAAACTTCGTATTTTAAAAACAGAGGAATTTTGAAAGAAACATGTAAAACTGATAAAAATAAAAGAAATTTTTCCTAAACTGATTTAATATGAATTAAATAATAATATTTGAAGCATTTTTTTAAAAATTTATAAACTAAGAAAAATCTTCTCAAAAAAATTTATGGAGTAGAAATAGAAAATTTGTGGAGTAGAAATAGGAATTAAATAATAATATTTGAAGCATTTTATTGACATAAATTTTTTCAATTTTAACAAAAAAATTTTAAAAAATTTATAAAAGTAGGAAATTTGTCCGTGATAACATCTGCAGAAATAGATTTTCAAAACTTTGACAAGAAAATATTAGGAATAATTTTTTCCTAAATATTTGTCATATATATTCAAAATTAGATATCAAAATATGAATTTTTTTGTCATGTGAAATTACGACTATTTAAATTATGACTAAAAGGTCTTGAAAATGTCTTGTTCATTTGAAAAAGATCATCCCCAATGAGGATGTTCGTTAAGTTCTTAATCTCGGATATTCAAGATTCTCGAAAAAAAAAGACCCAGATGAAATTAGTTGTCTACAGTTGCCCCTCTTTGACCTTTGCTGAGAGACCAAATAGACGTAATTTCGTTAGGGTTGTTAAGCTTTGAGAAATAAACTAAACAAAAAACAAAAATAAAAGGTAATTAGCCCTAAGGAGAAATCTTAAATTAAACAGTGACTAGGGGGAGACCTAAGTGACAAGGAGTTAACTAGGATAAAACTATGCTGGTTAACAAACGATAGTGGTTAATTGGGATGAAACCATATAAGTCAACAAAAGTAAAGGGGTTGACCGATGCAAAACCTGTAAATTAATAAGCTTAAAGTGTTGACTAAGGCAAAATCTATAAGTCAACAAATAAAAGGGTTGATCGAGACAAAATCGAGAGTTAATGTCGGTAAAAAATTGATCGAAGTAAAATTTATAAGTCAACAAATAAAAGGGATTGACCGAGACAAAATTGACAAGTCAACATCGGTAAGAGATTGACTGGGACCAAAACTAACAAGTTAAATAGGTAAGAGGTTGATCGGGACAAAACTGATAAGTCAACAAATAAAAAGGGTTGACCGACACGAAATCGACAAGTTAACATAAATAAAGGTTTGACTGGGATAAAACTGATAAAGTCAACAAAGATAAATGGTTGACCGAGATAAAACCAAGAAGTCAACAAACAAAAGCATTGATCGGGATAAAAACAATAAGTCAACAAAGATAAAATGTTGACTAGGACAAAACCAATAAGGTTAATAAAGATAAAAAGTTGATCAGGATAAAACCAACAAGTCAAGGAGTAAAAGGGTTGACTTGGAAAAAGCTGACAAGTCAACAGAGAGAAAAGTGTTGATTGGGACAAAGCCGATAAGTCAATAGGGATAAAAGGTTAACTGGGACAAAACCGACAAGTCAATAGGGATAGAAGGATAAAGCCAACAAGCTAACAGGGATAAAAAGGTTAACTGGGACAAAAATGATAAGTTAATAGGGAGAAAAGGTTAACGGAGACAAAGTTGACAAGTCAATAAAAAGAAAATGATTGATCGGGATAAAGTTGACAAGTCAACAGGGAAAAAAGTTTGACTGGGACAAAGTCGATAAGTTAACAAGAAGAAAAGGTTAACCAGGACAAAGTCGACAAGTCAATCTAGGTAAGAGCTTGACTAAGACAAAATCGATAAGTCAATGAATAAAAGGTTAACTGGGATAAAGTTGACAAGTCAAAAGGAATAACAAGTTAACTAGGACAAAGCCAACAAGTCAATAGGGATAAAAGGTTGATTGGAACAAAGTCGACAAGTCAACAAGGATAAAAGGGTTGATTGGAACAAAGTTGACAAGTCAACAAGGATAAAAGGGTTGACTCGAACAAAGTTAATAAGTCAACAAAGATAACATGTTGACCATGATAAAACTGACAAGTCAATGAGTAAAAGGGTTGATTGGGACAAAGCTAACAAGTCAATAGGGATAGAAAGTTGATTAGGACAAGGCTGACAAGTCAATAAGGAGAAAAAGTTAACTGGGATAAACCCAACAAGTCAATAGGGACAGAAGGACAAAGCTAACAAGTCAACAGGGATAAAATAGTTGACTGGGATAAAGTTGATAAGTCAACAGGGAGAAAAGGTTAACCGAGATGAAGTTAACAAGTCAACAAGGAGAAAAAAGTTGGTGTAAGATTTGAGACTTGATCAATTATCAGGATAAAGCACTTAACTGACTTAAATCCCTCTCCACCCACCTTGCTATAGGATTACATGCATGGGTGATATAAACTCTTTTAAATGCTTTGAATATCATCATTGAAGTATTGAAAACATATTTTTGGATGCTTCAAATATCACCATCGAAGCTTTGAAAATGTTTTTCTTTATGAAAACTTTTGAATGCTTTGAACATCACCATCAAAGTTTCTTCAAAGCCTTCTTCACCTACCTTACTATAGGATCGCGTGAGAAGGTGATAGATTTCTTTAGAGAATCATTCAATCTTTCTTAAAAAGTCATCAAATATCAAAAATTAAATATAAAATTAGTGTTCATTGATTCAATGATATAACTTATACAATTGGATAAATATCTACTCGAGGCATATTTGCTTACTTTTACGAAATCATGAAAAACATCATATTTCACCAAAATTCCAAGATTTGTAAAATAAGATCACCTTCTCATTTTGACCTTGGGAAAAATGATCAAAATTTATGAAAATTCTAAAATAATTTCAACCATGGATTTTCTAATATCAAGGATAATGGATATGTTATCTTCATCATGATGTTAAAACTTTCTTGTGATGGATGATCACCATTCGAGACTTCTTTGAATAAAATGAAAAAATGAATTTAGAGGCACAAATGAGGTGACACTACTAAAATTTGTCTTGAAGAAATTGATATGAAAAAGTTGAGGTTTACTAAGACTAAATTTAGATGGATGCTTATTTAAAGAGTTCCTTGAAAGACAAATAATCAAGTTAGAACGTCTTTTTAATCTTCAAATACAATAGCCTAACAGATGTTAAACTACCAAGTCTCAAATGATTGATCTAAAAGGCTTAGCATCAATTCTCAAGGTTAGGTACAAAGTTTTAAAAGGTTATTTGGAAAAGAATCAATGTCATTGCATGTGACTAAACCTTTTATTGAGGTCATGAAATTATCAAAAGTTTAGGGTTATTTTTGAATTAGGATGATAGGTTCTCTCTGATTGGTTACTTATCTTTGTTGATTTAGGAGCAATTCTTAGGCCTTTTAGCCTACCCCATCATATTATTAAAGACTCAAAAATCATTTACAAAGATGAAATTTTAAAAAGCTTCCTAGGAACAGCCTGACAACCCAGATAGCTATGTTTGAAAAAAAAAGACTTCTTTAGGTACTAATGTAGGCCATGGTTTAAGGTTTAGAAAGAAAATGATAAATAGGCCCAAATAAAGTGTTTAAGGGTAATTGAATCAAGGATTAGTTCTTTTCAGAAAAAGTTGATTTTGGCATGTCTTTCAAGATGAACAAATCTTTTTTCTTCAACAACTTTTGTTTTCTTCATTTTTCTGTGTTTCTCTTTTTTTTTTCTTCAAAACTTTCATCGTTCTTCATTTTAAAAGAGCTTAAAAGTTTATTCATTCTTCACTTGGAATATTTGAACTTGAAATTTAAACTTTTTTCTTTCTTTAAAATTTACTTCATGACGTCTGATTTGTTTTTCTCATAACTTTATAATGGAATTTGCCCCTTCTAATCTTGAAGTTTTGCTTTACTTGCCCCCCATGTAGAGGGTGATCCTTGATTAGGGTTTAAAAAAAGAAAATAAACTATAAGGCTTAAAGGGGATTGCAAAGGGAATAAATTTCTATATTTAAGAAAAGATAGAGAAAGAAGGCTATTTTTTATTTTAAACATAGACATTTGATCTGGTCAAGCATTTCGCTAGGAAAAAAGAGGTTTATTTTCAAAATCATTTTGAATACTTCAATAACATGATACTGCACTTAATAAAGGCTTCAGATATGCCCTTCAATATGATTGGCTCTATAGCCACCAACGACTGGTTGAGCCTCTAAGAAAAAAAATCAAATTGGCTTGGAAAAGATCTTGGATCTCATATCTTATGTATCAAAAATTGGTTTGAAAAGGTTTTGCTCAAAAGAAAAAGCAGATTTTGGCTTATGTTCACTCTTATTCTTCCTGACTTGAGGATTTGGAAGAGTGTCATGAAAATCATGATAAAAGATTATCAAAATAAGGGAAATCTCAAATTTATTTTAACACATGTCAAACTATCAATATCTGAATTTTTTAGGAGCATAACCTATTTGATCGACCTTCAAGGAATCCATAAAAAAGAACATTTAGGTATGGAAAGTCTATAGTGATGAAAGGCCTATAACTGAATGTTTGGGGAAATTATATATGTAGAAGTGAAGGACTTTTTTGAGAGAGCTCAAACTACTGGTGATCACCTACCAAAGAAAAATTTTCCAAAATGTTCTCATTATCCTAAATATTGGAAATCATTATGAACAAAATTCATGGTTAGTGAAGTATGCATACTATTTATAAATCAAAAGTCATGTTATAGGAAATGTATAAAATTTTGAAGTCGAGATAGAAATTACCCTTGATTGGTATATTACCAAAAAGTCAATGACCCTTAGCCTAATCAACCTTACTAGTCATCCACCCACTCCTAGAATTTCACTGAGTTGGCATCCTTAATGGCTGACTATAGGTAAGCTAATGGAACATTAAATGGTGCATTAAACTTTAAGTCCTCAAAATTGGGAATTCCATAAGCTGTGTGGTTATTTCCTTTCATTACAATCATGCCGTTATGACAACCACTATATGACTCTTTACTAAATTCCTTAACAGAGAAGATGAATCCAAAAGCTCATTGCATAGCAAATAATCATCCAAGTAACCCAAGTTGGAATTTATAGCAGCCTATGATCTCCTACCAACCATGTTGATACTCTAAATTATCTTCACATTGAACAACATGTATTGGTTGACAAAAAGTGTTGTAACCTGGCACTTGAATTATACCACCTTGGGTAGGGAGTTTTCCAAGTTTTATTGGAATGGTAGAGATCATGTGATTTTGTTGCGATTGCTAAACAGTGAAAGGCTAGGGTTGAGGACACCATCCAAATGGATTTCCTTGTTTTCTCGACTTCTTAAGGTTCTGTCAGCTATGATAGAATTACTTTCTCATCCCATATATGCTACCTCCTGTCACCACTTGGTTAGCATGAATGTGTATTATGGGACCGGTTTCCATATATTGAACACCATAAAGTGGTTGCCTTTCAACTTGCACTTCCCCAGACCTTCGGTAGAAGTGTTGTTATGATATGGGACTATTTGTAATAATAACAATTTTTTAGTTATGGTTTTGCTTTTG